>JAEKIV010000842.1:0-19333 GCA_016801325.1 Hypholoma fasciculare
GACCAAGATAAAAAGGCAATTACTATGCTTTTAACAGATAGAAATTTTAATACTAGTTTTTATGATCCAGCTGGTGGTGGTGATCCAATTTTATACCAACACTTATTCTGGTTCTTTGGTCATCCTGAGGTTACAATTGTAGGCCTCTTAACGTTGCTATATGCTGGGACTGCTTCGCTATTTAGTTCTAAATACTCCATCTTAAATGACATAGTAAAAAAGTTAGAACAAAGAAGTAAATCAGCAGGTAACATTTTAAACATAAAAAATGGAACCTCAGAGACTTTACGCGACGAAATTGTAGGAAATTCTGCGACAGAGCAGGTTAAACTTATATCAGATCACGTCCCTAAACATTTAAAGCCTCTAAATAATGAACAATTAGGTTATTATCTAGCAGGATTAATAGATGGAGGTGGTAATTTTAGTAAAGCTTTACAGTTAGTTATAGGTTTTAGTTCTTCAGATGCTTTTTTAGCTTATTATTTGAAAGAAAGATTAGGTTACGGAAAAGTAAAAAAAGTAAATGATACAAACGCAAACCTTTTAATAATATCTAAAAAAGAAGGTTTGTTACATGTAATTAACTTGATAAATGGTAAATTAAGAACAGAAAACAGATTTAACCAAGTACTTAATAATATTTTAAATCATAGTAGCTATAAAGATCACAATCTTTATTTAACTATGGTGGACAAAGCCAAAAGCAAAAATTTTGATAACCACTGGTTAGCAGGTTTTTCTGATGTGGAGGCTAGTTTTAAAATAAAATTTATTAATTGTAACAGTAGAAATAAACCGGAAATTAGCTTAAATTATCAAATACATAAAAAAAGTGATATAACCCCCGCATTAGCGGCTCCTTATTTTTATTCTTCAGGTAAAAATAAGAATAAAAACAAAAGGCAAAGCCAAGAAGGGGTGTTATCAATAATTAAAGAATTTTTAGGCGGTAACATTGGTTATAGTAAGTCTCAAGACACCTATTACTATGGTTCCACTAATTTCGGTGAAGCTAGAAAGGTTATACAATATTTTGATCAATACCATTTACAATCTAGAAAGCATATAAACTACTTAAGATGAAGAAAGGTATATAGATTAATACAAAACAAAGAGCATTTAACAGAGAAAGGGCTAGCTAAAATATTAGTAATTAAATCAATACTAAGTCGCCCAGAACAGTTGCCTTCTACAAGGCTTCTAGTAAAACCTACAATTTAAGATAAAGTCCTAACAAGAATATATAAAAGTTCTTGAGTATTAATTAAAATAGACTGTGTTATAGTTGTTAATAGCCACCCTTGCAGTAGCTGCCTTTTTTTAGGCAGTTGCCTGATAAGGCAGGGAGGGTTATAAATATATTACATGTAAAGCGTAGCTATTTTTTTAATCAAAATATTTGTTACATCTTAATTATACCAGGATTCGGTATTGTTAGTCATATTGTATCAACATTCTCTGGTAAACCTATATTTGGTTATATTGGGATGGTATATGCAATGTTTTCAATTGGAATCTTAGGGTTCTTAGTTTGGTCTCACCACATGTTTTCAGTTGGATTAGATGTGGATACGAGAGCTTACTTTACAGCAGCTACTATGGTAATTGCTGTTCCTACGGGAATTAAAATCTTCTCATGGTTAGCTACTCTATATGGAGGTAGTTTAAGATATAATACTCCTTTATTATTTGTATTAGGTTTCTTAGCTTTATTCACTATTGGTGGATTAACAGGAGTTGTATTATCTAATGCTTCATTAGATGTTGCATTCCATGATACCTACTATGTGGTAGCTCATTTTCATTATGTGTTATCTATGGGTGCTGTTTTTGCACTATTTGCCGGATTTTATTATTGGACACCAAAAATAGTAGGTAGAAATATTAATGATTTTTTAGGAAAAATACATTTTTGGACACTATTTATTGGGGTTAATTTAACATTCTTCCCTCAACATTTCTTAGGTATGGCTGGTATAATAAATTTATTATCTGTTTATGATTTATCTTGCCCTTTATTTACTTCCACCCTTAGCTGGCTGTTAAATGAGAGCAAAATTTTGTTAGAGGAAATATTTAATCAGTTTTATTTCTTAGATTGGCATAGCATTTATACCCCTCGCATTAGCACTTACGTTATCGATAATATCTTTAATCGTGTTTGCGTCCCTTTTGGTCCTCATATTTTACCTTTTATTAAGCTCCAGAGCTCTAATGATAATACTATGAGACCACACCCTACTAAATTATTTCAATCCGAATTGCAGAAACTAGAGGATTGCTCGCCTCAGAACTGCGATAGCAATAAAAAGCCTAACTTTAGGGAGGGGGCCCAGAATCAACTTGTACGAATCTACAAACCTAAAATAGATCGTAATTTAATAGGGTGTGAAAATAAAAATCGTACAGTTATATATCAATGGATTAATTTAATTAACGGAAAAAGATATGTAGGGAGTGCTTGGTATGGTTCTCGTAGATTACTATCTTATTGAACACCTAGTGTTTTAAAAAGAAATTTACCTATTTACAAAAGCATATGTTACTATACCCATAATAATTTTATGTTAGTAATCTTAGAAGACTTAGGTAAAACAGGTTCTGTAAGTAAAGAGTATATGTTATCTCGAGAACAATATTATTTAGATAAATTATTTAAGGTTTATCCCTTGTTACTTTTAAATCAGTCTCCTAGCGCAGGTACTACTTTAGGGTTTAAACATACCCTTAAATTTCGTATGAGCAGATCTGGAGCGTTAAATCCTATGTCTCCTCAAAATAGCGAGAACGCGGGTAAACAATTTTCCCGCTACGCGACTGAATTCTTATTAATGCAAACCCGAGACAAAAAGGGTGTTAATAATCCTTTATTCGGAAGACAAAAATCAGCTATCACTATTTCTAAATTAGTTAAACTTGTTTATGTTTATAATGCTGAGGATGGTACTTTTTTAGGAGAATACCCTACTGTTAAATGTATAAAAACATTTAATATGGGTAAGGATACTTTATCTAAATATTTAAAGTCAAGATTGCCTTTTAAAGGAAAAATATTTTCAAGAATGAAACAACATAAATAATAATTATGCCTCTTTAAGTTCTTTAAAAACTTAATAGTAAATTGGGTGAATTGTCAAAGACAACCTTATTACCCGGGCTCTCGCTTACCTTTGTTTTTTCTTTGTTCCTTATTTTTACTTTTGCTTTTGCTTTTTCTTTTTTAATTCTTTTTTTTTTAACCTTTCAAAAGAGAGAGAATAAAAAAAAAAAGAAAGAAAAGCTAAAAGCAAAGGTAGAATAAAATAAGAATAACACCGCGGGAGAAGTAACGCAACTGTCGGGAAAATAAGGTCAATTTGCAGCGAAGATTTATTCGGTAAACAGACGAGTACGCGTCAGAATAAATAACGTTCAACGACTAACAGGTGAGTATTACCAACAATAAACCTGTACACTATAAAATATTTTTTTAGTTTAGCGCCCAATCTGTTTTCGTATTTATTTTGTCCCGCTAAGGCGGCTTTTGTTTTTGTCTTCTTAATTTAATTCCTTTTTTTTAAAGCAAACCGCTCGCTTCCTTCAAAAGTCAGCGAGACAAAAGAAAACAGTAAGACATAGTCTGAACTTAACCGTAAGGTTAAGAGTCTGGGCTAAGCCCAGGATTAACAAAATTGATGCCTAGAAGAATACCTGATTACCCTGATGCATTTACTGGATGGAATACTGTATCTAGTTTTGGATCTATAGTATCAGTGGTTGCTACAATCTTATTCGGTTATATTATTTTTGAAATTTTTGCAAATAAAAGAGTTGCTTCTAATAACCCATGGGAAGTAATACCTTATTTTACTAGCGATAAAGAATATTTAAATAACAATAAGTCTGTAAATACTATTGAATGGACATTAGCTAGCCCTATACCATTCCATGCATTTAAAATGTTACCTATCCAATCATAAATTAAAGCTCCCCACCTCCATGCTTTAGATTTTACGGTAGCTGACTTTTGGTTAAAAATTAAAGCCCCCCCCCTAGCGTTAGCCCTTTTTCGCTTTCTTAAAATTAATAAGACGCTTAAGGGTAAAACAACAGAAAACTAAGTACACCGCTTTAAGAAAGGGCTATTTTTGGCCTTAAAAAAAAGCTACAAACGTTACCCCCTTAAAATTTTCCTTATTATAAACTAATAAATCTATAGCACCAAACCAATGAATTGCTTTAAATAGCTAATCCACTTTGTGCTAGAGATTAAAATTTACTTTTCCCACCCTTTTTAATTTTACCCTTTGCTTTTGCTTTTGCTTTTTCTTTTTTTGTTTTTGTTTTTAAGCAAAAGTATAATAAAAATAAGGAGTAACAGCAACAGCGCGAGAAAAAAAAAGAGATCATTAGATCCTCGCTTAAAGCTCGCTATATGGATCGCTAGAGTAAAAAGGCTAGATTATAATTAAATTTAAAGACTCAACCTTAAGAATACAAAATTTGTATTTGATAAAACTTTTTTTTTTTACGCGTTATCACCGCTTAGAGCCCCTCCCGCTAATGCGGGGGGATAAAGGCGCACTAAAAAGAAGTAAAATAAGTAAATTAAGGTTCGCTTAGCGAAAAAAAAAAGACAATTAAAAATTAGATGCTTAAATTAATTCAAAATTGGGTAGGTTTAATAACTTTTAGTGATGCACCTCAACCCTGGCAATTAGGGTTCCAAGATAGTGCTACACCAGGTTTCACAGGTTTAGTTACTTTACATAATACTATTGGTTTTTATTTAATAGTTATTAGTATGGCAGTACTTTGGGCTCTTTTCTCAATTATTTACTACTATAATTCTAATAAAAATCCTATAGCTCATAAATATTTAACACATGGTACTGTTTTAGAATTAATCTGGACTATAACACCTGCTTTAATTTTAATAGCCATAGCTTTTCCTTCATTCAGATTACTATATTTAATGGATGAAGTAATTTCTCCAACTTTAACTATTAAAGTTGTAGGACATCAATGGTATTGGTCTTATGAATACTCTGATTTTATAACAGAAAATGGAGATTCTATAGACTTCGATTCTTATATGATACCTGAATCAGATTTAGAATTAGGTCAGTTTAGACTTCTAGATGTTGATAACAGATTAATTATACCTGTTGATTGCCATATTAGATTAATTGTGACAGGTTCTGATGTTTTACATTCATTTGCAGTTCCTTCATTAGGTCTTAAATTAGATTGTGTACCTGGTAGATTAAATCAAGTTTCTTTCTTAGCTGAAAGATCTGGAACCTTCTACGGTCAATGCTCTGAAATTTGTGGAGTGTGGCATGGATTTATGCCTATTGTAGTAGAAGCCGTTTCTTCTCCAGACTTCTTAGTATGGATAGACTCCGCAAGCAGTTAATGAGATTATTTAAAATTTTACCCCCCATTTTTCTAAAAGAATAGAAATAACTCCTTTTGTTTTAGCGCTATCGCGTAACCGAGCCTTTAAAATTTAAAACCGCTAGCCTCCTACCGCTTACCTTTGCTTTTAGCTTTTTCCAAAAAGCAAAAGCAAAAGCGCTTCCGCTGGCGCGAGTGGGAGGGGGGGGGGGGGACAAAAGGAAGAGGCAAACAAAAACAAAACAAACAAAACAAACAAAGGCCATAATGGGAGGTAATTGTTTTTATAGTAATATTGTAAACCTTTTAAAAGTATCGCGTAGCCTAAACAATAATTTAAACAAGAAAATATCTAAGAATAGAAAAATAAAAAAATTTTTTTGCTATTATTTTTTAAGTGGAATTTTAAAAAGCCGCTTTAGCGGGTAAATATATAAATAAATGCCTTAGGAAGTATAAATAACTAGGATTAGAAAGGATAAGAGAATAGTAAGGAGCATAAATTTAAGGCTATATTGTTTGGGAGAGTATTCTAATTGGTTAAGGAGCTTACTTTGGGGGTAAGAAGTTGCACGTTCAAGTCGTGTCTCTCTCGATTAGCTTAATTTAGTTGCCCTATCATTATAAATATAAGGGCAGGTGATCCGATTGGTAATGGTGGTTCTCTGTAAAAGAATTGGTTAACAGCCATAAAAGGTTCGATTCCTTTACTGCTCATTCTCAATTAAAATTTATGGTTTATTGTTAGGGAAAATTTTCTAATTGATTAAGGAGTTTACTCTAACTTTTGCCTTTGCTAAGAATATATTTTACCTTTTGTCTTAAAAAAAGTAAAGCCCTTAGACCCCCTCGCATTTGCGAGGGGGGGGGGGGGTTGGAGGGGGCCGCTACGGGAGGGGGGGCGAAAGCAAGGGAAAATTTTTAGTTTTTGGTCTTATGGCTGAGTGGTTGAAGCGAGGTACTGTTAATACTTTTTACAGAGGTTCAATTCCTCTTAAGACCTAAAATTTTATAGGTGGACTATTTAAGAATGGAAAATTTAAGGCACCTACCCACAGTTCTTCTTATTTTTATTCTCTTAAATTGCCCTCCCTCTCTGTCCTTATTTTTATTCTCTGTTGCTTTTTTGTTTATTCTTATTTTTACCCTTGCTTTTTCTGTTGAAAAGCAAAAGCAAAAGATAATAAAAAAGAAAAAAGCAAGGGTAAAAATAAAAAGCCAGGCCAGCGCTTTTTTGTTTTTTTATTCCCCCCCCCTAGCTTAGCTCTTTTTGTTCTTCCAGCCCCTAGTTTTTTCTGTTGGGTTAAACAACAGAAAAAAACGTGTTCCTTTACCTTTGCTAGAAAATAATAATAGAAACATAAGCAAAAACAAAAGGCGAAAAATGAAGAGGAGTTCCTTTAAATTCTCGTGGCCGCGGTAGCTGATATAGTTTAAAAGGTTAAAACTTACCACTCATGACGGTAAAATGAAGGTTCGATTCCTTCTTTCAGTATTTTTACTTATTCTCCCCCACCGCTAATACACTTTTTACCTTATGTTCTTTTTAAATTAATAAAGTATGTCCGCATTTATTAAACTTTAAATTATTAATGCCCTGCCTTAGTAACCCCTTATTTTTTGTATTAAAAAATAAGAAGGGCCGCTACCCTTTTGCCCCTTACGCTTTAGCGAAGGGGGGGGGGCGAGGACGTTTAAAAAACACCGCTTCTTACAAAAAGATCGGTTTAATTTTATAGGTCTTTTCGTATAACGGTTAGTACGATTCCCCTTCAAGGAATAAATATCAGTTCAATTCTGATAAAGATCATACTTCCCCATTCTTTTTAAATTACCTCTTTATAAAAAAAAAAGGGGGGCTTATTCTTTTCTTTTCTTTTCTTTTCTTTTCTTTTCTTTTCTTTTCTTTTCTTTTCTTTTCTTTTCTTTTTTATAGAAAAAAAAAAACCGCCTTAGTCCTTATTTGTACAAAGGTACAAATAAGAATAAAAACGGCTAGTAAAAAGGGAATAAAAACTAAAAGCCCCTCCCCCTAGCGTTAGCTAGGGTAGTCCTTATTTTCTTTTGCTTTTGCTGTTAGCATAAGCTAACAGCAAAGGTACAAGGGTACAAATAGGAATAAAAAGCTAACGCAGCTAAGCTAGCGGGGGGCTTAATAAAAGTAAGCGGCGCTAACGCGGCAGCGGTGTTTATTTTTATGAGAACTTAAGGAAATTAAACTGTGAAAAAGAAAAGTCTAAGTATGAAAAATTAATTTTAAATTTAAATATAATAATTATAAAAGTTCTAATCTTTCTTATTAATCCTATTGCCTAAATTTAAACTATCATAATTTTACTCATCCCTCCCCCTAGCGTTAGCATATTTCACCCTGCCCTTTTTATTCTTATTTTTAAGTAGAATATAAATAAAGGTCAAAAGATAACGCAGCTAAGCTAGGGAGGCGCAATTTTAGTACTTTTAGATTAAACAAAAGAATAAAACGGGTAAGAATAAAAAGGGGCTGGTGAATAAAAAACGGGCTCCCTCGCGTAAGCGGAAGCGCTTTTGCTTTTTCCTCCTACCGCCTTTTGTCTTAAGCTAAAAGCAAAGGTAAAAAGTAGAATAAAAATATGTAAAAAACAAAAGCAAATGTTACGCGAGGGAGCTAAGGTAAGCGGTAGGAGAAAAATTTGTAGGTATAAGCGATAGAAATAATTAAGAAATAGAATAATAAACTACCTTAGCCTCATATTTATAAAGCATATTAAAACAAAAAAACAAACAACAACAAAAAAACAAAAAAAGAAGCGCCTTTCATTTAAAAAGGTTTATAAACGAGATAAATTTAAAAATCCCCCTTCCCTTTTTTATTATGCGGTTTCCTTTTCTTTTTATTTTTTGTACCCTTGTACCTTTTCTTTTAGCTTATGCTAACAGCAAAAGCAAAAGAAAATAAGGAAAAAATAAAAAGAAAAGGAAAAGCTAACGCTAGCTAATGTTAGCTAATGCTTTGGGAGGGTGAAACGCTTAAAAATTTTATAGTTTTAACCAATTAGGCCTTTATAACCGCCCCTCTAAAAAAACAAGAGCTAAAGCGGTTTGTTTTTTTAGTTTGTTTGTTTTTTTGTTTTTTATTTGTTTAGGGCGTGAGGTAGTTAGAAAAAGATAACCTAAAAAATGATAACACTATTATTAATAATACCACTAATTGGTTCTTTAATTTTATTGCCTATGAGTGAAACAGCTCCTCAAGGTACCTTCTCTTTATCTACTTCTAACCTAACAGGAGAAAAGATCTCAATAACTGATGATGAGAATAAAAATAGCATGAAAAAAATAGCTTTAACAACTTCTTTAATAAACTTTTTCGTATCTTTATTTTTATGGTATGAATTTGATTGTACTAGTACACAGTATCAATTTGTAAGCGAATTTAATCAAGTAAATTTTTGCCACTTAAATTTTGGAGTAGATGGTATCTCTCTATATTTTGTCTTATTAACAACATTTGTAACACCAATAGCTTTATTATCTAATTATAGTAGTATTACAAACAATTTAAAATTTTTTTTAATTTCATTTTTACTATTAGAAAGTTTACAAATTTGTGCTTTTGTTTCATTAGATTTACTCTTATTTTATATCTTCTTTGAAAGTGTATTACCTATCTTATTTATAGTAATATTATTATTTGGACATGGTAAAGATAGATTTAGATCTGCTTTTTTATTCTTTTTATATACTTTAGCTGGTAGTTTACCTATGTTATTAAGTATATTAGTGATATATAATTATATAGGTTCTACAGATTTTCAATTAATTTCCTTACATGAAATAAGTTTAGAGAGTCAAAAATATTTATGGCTAGGTTTTTTTTTAGCTTTTGCTGTTAAAACTCCTTTATACCCTTTCATAATTTGGTTACCTAAAGCCCATAGTGACTCTCCTTTAGCTGGTTCAATATTACTAGCTGGAACTATTTTAAAATTTGCAGGATATGGAATGATGAGAATTATTATAGATATTTTACCTGATGCAAGTAATTACTTTGCACCTTTAGTACAAACAATTGCTGTAATAAGTTTAGTTTACTCTTCTTTTTCAACTATTATACAACAGGATACTAAAAGATTAATCGCTTATTCTTCCGTAGCTCATATGAGTGTTGTTGTATTAGGTTTATTTTCTAATAGCATTCAAGGTATAGAAGGAGCTATTTTATTATCTTTAGCTCATGGTTTTGTATCTCCTGCTTTATTTATATGTGTTGGAGGTATAATATATGATAGAACTGGAACTAGAATTATTAACTATATAAGAGGATTAGCTACTTATATGCCAGTATTTTCAATTTTATTTTTATTTTTCACTTTAGCTAATGCTGGTATACCATTAACTCTGAACTTTTTAGGAGAACAATTATCTTTAATTGGGATATGGCAACAAAGTCCTATTATTGCTTCTATCGGTGCTACAAGTATTTTATTATCTGCTTCATATTCAATATTCTTGTATAATAGACTATCTTATGGAAATCTTTCACCTTATTTACCTCCTGTTAAAGATATTAGTAGAAGAGAATTTATGTTATTACTTAGTTTACTAATACCTACTGTTATATTAGGTATTTGCCCTAACCTAGTATTAGATGGTCTACATATGTCTGTTTCAAATTTATTATATTCTTAACCCCCTATTTGTAAGCTAATTCTTTTTTTTTTTAACACTCTACAAGACTCGAACTTGTATTAGTTAATTCGAAGCTAACTGTTCTAACCCATTAAACTAAAAGTGTGAAAGGAAAAAATTTTAACTATCGCTTAAAAAACTTAAACCGCCTTAACGGTATTATAATAATAAGACCTAAGGGATTTGAACCCTTATAATATCCATTATGAGCGAACTGCATTAACCATTATGCTAAAGTCTTTTTTTTTTTAGTGCCACTACTTATTTTACAATTTTTCTCTCCATTTTTGGTTGGCCCCAGGATATTTCTTGCTTATAATATTACATCATTACATTTTGCAGTTTATCTACTCTCGCGTAGCGGTAAAATTTTTTTATTTCCCCTGCCTCCTTATTTTTATTCTTCAGGTAAAAATAAAAACAAAAGGCAAAGCCAGGGAGGTGAAATAAATATTAAAATTTAAACCGCTAAAAAAAAGCTATACCAAAAGCTAAATGGGAAGGAATAAATTAAATAAGCAAACTGATACTAAATAAAATTAATCTTCTAAGGTTATCTGCTGAATCTTTCGCTGTTCTTTATGAGAGTAAACAACCCCAAATTAGCGGCCCCGATATTAAAAATTATTTTTAACAAGAGTGAGGTGAGTTGAACACCTATCAGTGATTTTGGAGATCATTATACTAACCAGTTATACTACGCTCTTAGAGAGACTTGAATAATTATAATTGATTTTTGGCTATCTTTATACTAACCAGGATACTTCGATTTTAGAGAGATTTGCCCCGGGAGAGAATTGAACTCCCATATTTATCGCTTCAAAATAACGCTTTGACCACTAAGCAACCGAGGCTAATTTTAGATTCAATCTAAAAAAAAAAATATAGTATATAAAATAATACTACCCCTCCTAATATGCGACCCCTTAGGTCGCTAATAGTTCAAAATATCACTATTGCTAGCTTACTTTTTATTTTTCCCATTGTGGCTGTGGGGGGGGGTAAAATACCGCTTACGTGTTAACGATAATAATTAAAGGTTTAAGACTGATGCCTTTCTAAAAATTAATAAGAATATAACCCATATTGTTAAATAGGCTCTGTTTGTTTTAAGACCTTTACCCCTTGAGTATTTAATTTATAAGCCTTAGAAGATTTGAACTCCTACTAATTCCTCATCAAGAAACCATTCTACCATTAAATTAAAAGCTCTTTAAAAATAAAAGGTTCAAATTATAAGCACAGTTATTTAAGTGGAAGATTATAGATAAAATATTTAAACTTGAAATTTAAAACTGTTATTTTAAACATAAGATTTTACTGTATTTGCCTTTTTTTACTATTTCTAGGTTGTTAAAACCAACGGTCACGGAATAGAAGCGAGTCGAACGCTTAAGGTATTCAGCCCGAACAATCAGCAATTGTACTATCTTTCCAATGACAACTATTCCAACACTTTTACAAAACCACAAAAAATGAAGCTAAAAAATAGGGGGTTAAAAACTTAAATATTTAAAATTATGAGTATAATAATAAGAAAGCCATCATTAAAGCAAATACATAAAAAAGTAATTTACCTTCACCTTATCTGGGTGGGTATTTGTATAATTTAATTTCTGTGTTACCCTCCCCCTTTTGTCTTAAGCGGTTTGCTTTTTTATTCTTATTTTTACCTCTTTTGTCGCGCTGTTGCTGTTACTCCTTATTTTTATTATACTTTTGCTGTTGCTTTCTTTTGCTTTTGCTGTTAGTCCTTATTTTTATTCAAAGCAAAGGTCAACAGAAAAAGCAAAGGTAACAAAAAGAATAAAAATAAAGAAAAAGCAAAGGTAAAAAGTAGAATAAAAATAAGGAAATAAAAAAAGCAAAGAAAAAGCTAACGCTAAGCTAACGCTATGCTAACGCTAAGCTAACGCTAAGCTAACGCTAAGCTAACGCTAGGGAAAGGTGTAATTAGATATCCTTCTCTTTAAGCGAGGGGTTTTTCACCCTTTAATTATTTGTATTTTTTCACGTCGTAATATAGTTATTTCCACTAGCACACCAGGCTTACTTGGATTTATCCTGTTTAAAGCATTTTGTCCCGCGGTATTAATAATTTACTTTCTAAAGTATGTGCTTTTCCATAGAAAGAATTGTTTTCACCTTTACGATTTAAACTCATGATTTGTTTGGTTTCTTCTTTATGTTTTCTACCAAATGCTTTTTTTCGCATCTTTTCAATAGAATTTAATGTATGTTTATAAGCTTTAGAGTTAGCAGCTATAGGATTTAAATTATACTCTGGTTAAAAAAATAAAATTAATTCAATTTTGTTCAGTATTTATTAAGCTTTATGGGTTAGTATTTTCTAGTTTTTAATTTTATTAAACCAATGAAAAACACCTAATTTTCCATTTTTTTTTAGTCTAAAGTTCTATGGTTTATAGGATCATCATAAGTTTGTAGAAATTGATTAGAATATTTTAAAAATATATTTAATTGTAATACTGTTAAACCCATTTGGTTAAGTCACTTATCTATATTAGAAAAATTGTGTCTAATTACCTTTTTATTAAATTTTAACAAGTATAATACTTTGCAACAGCTCACGCTGTTGATTAGACTATGTCATTATTATAACTGTATTTTTCTTTTGCATTAATTACCCAGTGGCTTTTATAGCAAAGGTACAATTACAAATACTGGGCGCTCGTGGAAAGATTATTGTTAACATTACTCACTTTCTAGTCGTTGAACGTTCATAACCCGACAAATAACTTTATTATTTGATGTTGAGTTAAGCTTCGCTGCAAATTGACTTTAATTATTTTATTCTTTTTCGCGGTAGCGTAAACTTATAATTTTTAAATAAATGACAGTGGAACTTTTACCCCTCCAAAGGAGGGGTATTAATTTACCGCTTAAGCAACTATAAAATTTAACACTTAGTAATAATTACTACTGCTTATTATTAACGTGATAAAAAAACTAATTAAAGTGTTTCTTGCAATTCACCCAGTTTATACTGGACTATTTGTTTATCCAGTAGCTTCTGCTAAAGCAAATCCTAAGATTGCATATGTAAATAATTGACCTCTTAATTGAGGGTTTCTAGCTGTAGCTATGATTAATGAACCAAAAACTGTACCTATCCCAGCTCCGGCTCCGATTAATCCAGAGCAAGCTAATCCGGCACCTATATATTTTGCAGCACTTAACATAAAATTTAAGTATCAAAATTTTTAATAGTGTATACCATATATAATTAGACATAAAAATTAACACTTTATTTAGTTAACCTAATAATAACTATTACATACTCTTATATCTTAGTTTTTTTGTCGTGCCCGCGGTATTTTGTCGTGCCCGCGGTATTTTTTCGCGCCCGCGGTATTTTTATTATTACATTAGTCTTTTGTTCTGGTTTTTTTAGCGCAAGCATAATAATTAATTTATATTGTTCTATCGCGTAGGCTCTTTTCTTTTTTCTGGCCAGGCCAGCGGTTTGTTTACCGCCACCCAGCCCTAAAGGGCTTTTGCCTTTACTCTTTTATTTTTTTATTTTTTTTTTTTTTTTTTAATAATAGGGGGTTGACTTTTTATTCTTTTTTTTCTACCGCTACGCGAGGGTGCCCGTTTTTATTCTCCCGCCCCTACGCATAGCTATGGAAAGGGTCTTTTTTACATAAAAATAAGAAGTAAAGCAAAAGCAACAGAAAAAGCAAAACCAAAAGTAGCAAAAGCCCCTTAGGGCTCGTTTTAATCATTAGTCTTTACTTGACAAGTTAAAGGGTGAAACAATTAAAGCAGAAGCTAAGAATAGTATAAATAATCTAAATTCAAATAAGTTATTTTCTGTACCTAGCACGGGTGTATGGCTCGCCATAGAAATGTCGCTAACGCTGGCTATGTAAGGTGCAAAAACAAGCATTAATAAAGCAATTAAACTTAGCGTAATATATAAAGCATAAGTTGTTATAACTCCAGTATCTAATTTAGATAATTTTATACCAGTGTTAGATAATAAAGAAGATAAACCATAAGGCCCAAAAACTTCAATTATACCTCTATCCAATTCTTTTGAAATTTTATAGGCTAATTTAAACCCATTAACTACAATAAATTGATTATAAACAACATCAAAATAATATTTACCATTTAAAAAAGCATAAAGGTGAATAAATGATTTTCTCCCTCTTATGGCCACTTGTGTCGCTTGCGCGTGAGAAGGTATAAGATTAAATATAAATTGTAATTTAGGTTCTAACTGGTAAATATAAATAGCAAAAAATGCCCCTAAAAAACTTAATATAGCCGGTAATAATTTAATAAAGGGGTTTAGAGAGAATTCTGCTTCAACTAATGAAATGTTATTTGGGTGAATAAAAATTGAATTAGCAAAAAAATCAGATCCTATTCCAACAAAAAGATCAGAAAAAATAAAACCAAAGAAAATACTAAATAAGGCTAATAATAATAAAGGAATAACTACTAATAAATTAGATTCATGAGAATTTAAATAAGATTCTTTCGGTGCATTAGGATAGCTAAAGAAAACTAAACTTATTAATCTAAAACTATAAAAAGCGGTGATACCCGCAGTAATAGAACCTAAAATAAAAGCGTATAAACCATTAAATTTATATTGAGCAGCTGCTAATTCTAAAATTAAATCTTTACTATAAAACCCAGTTAAAAAAGGTGTAGCTAATAAACTTAAAGATCCTACTAACATTACTGAATAAGTAAAAGGTAAAAATTTTATTAAACCTCCCATTTTTCTAACATCCTGCGTTTTGCAATGTTAACTTACATATTATAAATTTTAAACCTGTGCCTACCTCAAAAAATCTTAGTTAGTCAGGGTAATCAACTTGTTCATAAGAAAGACAAAAACCCACCTTATGATGGATTTAAAGTGTGACCTACTCCGCTTTTGCTTTTAGTTTTTATTCTTTTTTGTTTTTAACCTTTGCTACCTTTGCTACCTTTGCTTGTAAGGTATAAAAATAAGGACAAAAGCAAAAAAGCAAAGTCAAAAATAAGATTGGAGATCACATAGTAAAGCTAAGTCTTTAAATTGTAACTCTACTATTAATCTAGCTTGTAAAACCCATCCTAATTTTTATTTTTTAAACCTTTTGCTATTTGATAAATTAAAGCAACCCTCCGCATCAATTAGACCAGTTACAAACCAAGGATTAAAATTAACGCTGCGCCCTCTTTTTTAATTGCTTATCAATAAAAAAAGAAACAACCGCTTACGCGACAAAAGAGGTGCAAGGGCACTTCCACTTGAAAATTGTTTAAAATTTAATAATTTAGCAAAATTTAACATTTATCCTCACAGCTTGACATTATCTCACCGCATTGAGACCTTTAAAGGTCGTTCATACTTTCGTAAGGGGACTGACTATATCTTAATTCTACACTTATGAAAATACTCACTCAATTTAGGCCCTTAAGTTCAGTTGGGCTGGGCTCGTTAAACCCGTGTAGACACTATTACCATTTAGTCGATGCGCTTTTATCCTATAATTAATTAGGCGTAGCACTTGCTACGTGTTACCTAACTATTAGCATTAAGGAACTTAGTTCCGCGAAGACCCATTTCACTTTCGATCATCTTAAGCCTCGTTACATCTGAATTACTTCAATAGAAAGATGATTAATCCTTCGTACTTTCAAAAGTTACCTTTTTACTTGCTGTAGCTTAAGTTTTAGGGATTGCCCGGAATTTGATAATATTACAACATTTTTTCTTGTTGATCTTGGAAAGAGTGTATAACAGCACCTGCTCCTAAAAATAGTAAAGCTTTAAAAAAGGCATGGTTAACTGTGTGCATTAAAGCTACATTATATTGACTTAGACCTACTGCCATCATCATATATCCTAATTGGGAGATAGTACTAAAGGCAATTATTCTCTTTAAATCATTTTGAAGTAAACCACAAGTACCAGCAAAAAAGGCTGTAGATGAACCAATTATTGTTATAATTAATAAAACAGTACTACTATATTCTAATATAGGACTAACTCTTATTAATAAATAGATTCCAGCTGTAACCAGAGTAGCAGCATGTAGTAAAGCACTTACAGGTGTAGGAGCTTCCATACTACCAGGTAACCAAGAGTGTAAGGGAATATTAGCACTTTTAGCTAAGGCACCTCCTAATAAAAAAAATGCTATTATAGATATAGCTGTTTCATTGATAAAAGGTACTAGACTAAACACTTCGGAATAATTTAAAGAACCAAAAGTTTGGAATAGTGCAAAAAAACCAATACTCATTAACATATCTCCTCCTCTATTCATAGTAAAGGCTAACATTGCTGCTTTATTTGATTGTAATCTAGTGAAATAAAAATTAATTAATAAATAAGATACAACTCCAATGGCTTCCCATCCTACAAACATTACAAAGAAGTTACCACCGCAGATTAATATTAACATTCCAGCTGTAAAAGCTGATAAGTAGGAAAAAAATCTTTGAATATGAGGATCTGTAGATAAATAATCTATACTATAAATGTGTATTAAAGTTGAACAGTAAATAACAGCTAATCCTAAAGATACTGTTAATTGATCAAAATAAAAACACCAAGATACATTTAATAATTCTATGTCCATCCAATTCATTAATTCTATTGTTACACAAGATCCACATATTCCTACTTCATAAAAAGCTATAGTTATTAAAACGGAACTTATTATTAAACAAGTACAAGTGATTATTTGAGATCCTGTGACTCCGACCTTTCTACCCAGTAAACCTGAAAGTAATGAGCCTAATAAAGGTAATATTATTATACTTAAATACATTAATTATTTAAAGAAATAGTCCCTCTTAATCTATAAAATGCTACTAATATGCTTAAACCTATAACTGATTCAGCTCCAGCAATTGAAATTATATAAATGCTAAAGACTTGTCCTATGCTATCATCAAAATTATAAGAAATTATTAAAACTAATAGTGTTACAGATAATAACATTATTTCTATTGCTATTATCATTAATAATATATTTTTCCTATTTAATATAAAACCTAATATTCCTATTAAAAATAATAGTATTGATAAATTCATATTTTTTTTTTTTTTCATTATTGTTCCAGGTATTAAGTGTTCTTTTAATCGCGTAGCTTCGATGCTGCTAAAAAAAGTTTAAACTTAAAAAAAAAAAGAATTAAAAGTAATGTGAGCATATCTCCTCTTTTGTGTCTGAGCTCTACGTACTAAAACCGAAGGGATATTATAATAACCTGGCGGATGCGCGATAAAAATAAAAATAAGTAGAGTTAACAAATTAAGTAGCTACTTTTTGATATAAGAATATACAATATAAAGTTATTATCTTATTTTTGCCTGAATAGTTTAATGGATAAAATGGCTTACTTGTAATAAGTTGATAGCGGTTCGATTCCGTTTTCGGGCATAAGGGTTAATTTTGTTAGCTAGAAAAGGAAGAGAAGGATTTTCACTATTTGTTATAGCTAAACGCTGATAATTAATAGAAATTATTAACAAAATTTTAACCCACAAGTTAAATAATGCCAAATTATGACTTAAATTTTTACCTTTTACTCCCCGCCCCCCCTTTTTTTTAGTGGTCTTCTTTTTTTTCCTCTATCTAAAGCGCTAAAGTGCTGCCCTTCTTTTTATAATTTTTATAAATTTTATAATTTCTATAAGAAGCGGTCCTTTTTAATACAAAGGGGGTGGGTTGCCGCTATATTTTGGGGGAAGGCTTGCCGCGATATTCTTTTTTTAGCTAAAACTAAAAATTTGGTTTGAAATAGGATAGTAACTAATTTTAAAAATTTTTTAGAAATAAAAGGTTAAACATTTAATTTTTAGTTAAAACAGCTAAGGTACATTTGAGTTGTAGTTTAATTTGGAAAAACACCATTTTTTGGTAATGGATTATATCAGTTCGAGTCTGGTCAACTCAGTCTAAAGCTATTATTTTTTTCCTCTTTGGGTTGCCAGTTTTTTTACCTTTGCTTTTAGCTTTTGTTAAAAGCAAAAGCAAAAGGGAACACAGGCAAGACAGGCATATTTTTAAACTATTCCGATTAAAAATAAATATCTTGTTACGAGTATGCTGAAATTTGGTAACCAGGTGAGTTTTAGGAACTCATGATTTTTATTTATCTTGAGAGTTCAAGTCTCTTTGCTCGTAGAATATTTATCTTTACCCTAGTCGCCCCCCTAAAGTAGGCTTTTAATAAGCGCTCCTCGCATATGCGGCTAATTTGGAAAAGGTATTAATTAAAAAGGAAAATCGCTCGCGCTAAAGAGGACGAGAAGTGAGTGGGTAATGTGAGGGGAAGGTATTTTTTTTATTAACTATATGCTAAGAATAATTTTTTATGTTTTTGTTTAAAATATTTACTAAACCAAAAAAAAAACAAACAGAAAAAAAAATTTTTTTTTAATTTTATAGGTTTATTGCTCTAAATTTATATCATTAATGATTCCTTTATATTTTTGTAATAATTTTATAATTACACCATTATTATTTTTACAGAAACTTGGCATAAAATAGGTTTTTTTTTACAACTTAGATTAAATTGTTTTCCCTTTACCACTATGATAAGAATTAGAAAAATCCCTAGTATTATTTCTACATATTTTTAAAGATAGTACTAATAAAGAATCTTTAAAAATATCATTGTGTACTAGAATATAATCATCTAACCGATAAGTGATTTCACATGTAATGATTAAATTTAAAAAAACCAAGTATATTCCAAGTAAGCTAAGAAATATAAACATAATTTTAAAATACTTATCCACAAAACCAGTAACAACCTTATTAACTTTACTATCCTTGTTACTATATTTAGTTATTAATTTAAACATAGAATAATTAGCAAAGAATTTATTAAATATTAAAGCAAATAATAAAAAAATCACAATGATTAAATAAATTTGTATTTCAATTTGAATATTTAATAGTTCCTGTAACGGAGATTGTAATTCCCCTTTTTCAAGTAAACTACTGATAAATGTATTATCAGTAGGGCTGGGTAAACTATCTTGATTCAATGTATTTTGTACTTTATCTTTAGCCAAACTTTTATTTAAGACAGCACCCACTGTCTTAATACTTGCTGTAACTGCACCAGAAGTAGCAGCTGCAGCAGCAGCTGCTATACCTATTTTTTGTAAAGGAGTTCCAGGATGTTTAAATGCAGCAGCACCTACAGCACCACCACCAGCTGGATCATAAAAACTAGTATTAAAATTTCTATCTGTTAAAAGCATAGTAATTGCCTTTTTATCTTGGTC
>JAEKIV010000843.1:0-12398 GCA_016801325.1 Hypholoma fasciculare
GATGCACTGTACCGCCACATTTTCTCGCAGGTGGAAGATATCACAGCCGCGCTTGAGATCCTCGCACACAGGTTACTTGGGCAATATGACTGGCCAGAACTTGTAAACATAACACGTTTCTTTGACATTACGGAAGAAGACGTGGAGAGTATATTGGCCCCGCTAACATCTGTCTTGTCTTGTAATATGGACATGGGCACGATTTCCATTCACCATGCATCGCTTCCAGATTTCCTGATGGACAGACAAAGATCCAATGAGTTTTGTATCTCCGAAATGGGTACTGAGCTATCCATATTATGGTTCAAAAACGCAGCCTCCAGTCGTTTCAGTGTTCTGGGTGCATCGGTAGGCAAGTAACCACTTCACGGTTCGATATTTATTATTTGCTCACTTCCTATTTGTCTCTACAAGAAATGAATGTTTTAAACTTGATGAATTTCCTTTCCTATGCAAAAGCCGGTTCTGATTTGCGCGAATTGATGTTGGAATACACCCCGCTCCAAACTCCCTGGATATACAGAGAGGACTGTTGGGCCCAATCTGTCCTGGATACAGTCTGCAAACTGGTATGCGTCCTTTTAGATGAGTGGATTATCTGATGAAGTTCTTTTTGGTAGGACTTTGGTGATAATGGCAAAGTCTATTGCACTCTGTCCGACCGCATAGTCCGATTTGTGAGAGAAGAGTACCCCCATCGGCTTCAGCGTATTGAGACGCACTTTACAACATTAAACAAGGCCTCATGCCAACTACCGAGTCTGTATGGCGGTCCGTTTGGGGAAGTATTCTGCTATGGCGGTCCATGTGGGGAAATATTCCCCGTAAGTTTTAGTTAGTCCCCGCGACTTTATACATGATTTTTCTATTCCCCGAAATAATGAACACGCCTCGTAAATTATAACGGCGTGCCCGTAGGTTCTCAACACTCTCCGAAAATATTGAGAGCGCCCCGTAAATATTGAGCGACGCGCGAAAATACTTAGACGCATTTTTTTTGCCCCGTAGTATGGTGGTCCAAGTGGGTAAAAATTCCGTCGCTTTTTTTTAGCGACGCCGTAACTTTAGCTCACATTTATGGCGGGCCGCCATAAGTAAGAGCTCCGATCGATGGCAGAGTTCAACGTGTAGATATCGTTGGTATTTTAGTCCTACCACTCACACTCGATTGATGTATATTATATATGGTGTTTGCAATAAATTTATTGTAATCTGTCGCAGTCAGTCCAATACAAGACTGTCGTCCCCAACCTTCTCTTCACGCACGTCGGGCGAGGAACAGAAGCCTTGAGATCGCCGGCGTCACGGACGCACAACTTGCTGTTTATGACTCGGATCCCGATCGTGTCTTCGAGGTCATTTGTTATCCTCGAGATCGTTCGTCGCACACGGCACGCGGCGCCTCCATCCGCGATTGAACATAGCTGTCGTAGACGCACGCGACTGGATGGAAAGGACGCGCACACGTCGCGGCGCGGAGTGGGGAAGACGTCCACGCGCAAGTACGGTGACTTCCTCACGCGGAAGAGGGGAGCCGCGAGACGCTTCATAACTTCTGTTTGCAATCAGCAGGCGGTGCATTTGGTGGTTTAGTATCAGAGTGATACTCGACTGGATCAAGAGTGTGTAATTTTTTTGGTCATACCGAGGTAGAGCGGCGCTAGAGAGTGGAGGGCGGGGCGCGTTCGGTGTGGATTAGAGGATCACGAGGTGTGTAGGAAGCGACGGGGAGAGAGTGGTTCGCACAAATAGCATATAGCATGGCCTAGGCAGCGGTTTTGGGAAGGATGAGACGAGGAGCCAGAGGACAGCCCTGATGGACTCCAGGGAGTCAATTGCGAGTGCCAGCGAGCCAATCACACGTGCCGGCGAGTGCATGCAGACGGAACTTGAAGGAGGAACAGGAGTGAGGCGGCGAAACAGGCGATATAATCCGTGAGCGCGGGACGAGACGTCAACAGACCTAAATGGATTCAGAGCCAGGAAGAACCGAACGCGGCATTGGTGCCTTAGTCGCCGCATACTTCTTGAACCTCGAAGACGCGAACTTCATTCATCCCCGGGAACATGCATGAGGGGGACAGCTTCTTGCACGAGCGACCGTGAGGCAGGGGCATCTTGTGGATCAAAATCGGACGCATTGGGGATGCATGCATGCGCGGCGTATATCTTCGGCGTGGATGCGGGCGGGGTCGTGAAATGGCTTCCCACTAAGAGGAGGCGGTCAGGACGAAGAGGTCACTGACTTAAAGGAAGTGGTGATTATGACATCAAACTAAACTTATCTAAGCCGTACTATCCACGCCCTACACGTCTTAGCTCAGATGACGTGCACATACGACCCAGACTCACCAAAAAACCAATTCTAAACATTTATATGCAGCAGCCGCCGTGCGACGGCTTCGCGTGGTAATGGTAGCGGTAGGAAGTACGAGTAAATTCCATCCCAAAAGAAGTTCATCGACATCGCTTGCAACATCGAGAGCGGGTGGCAAAGAGAATGTCAAGTGGGCGTAGGAGGTAAGAACGGGAATACTGGGTGCCATGGCACGGCAATCCCCGGCCCTCCCATAAGATGCCGGCCAACGGTGTCCGTCAGTTCTCCTTTGGTTCTCCTTTGACGAAATATCGTGAAGACACGAACATAATCTATTCCTCATTGAATTACACTTCACCTAATCTCAAATGTACTCTCCCGGCTTGACACATACTACTGAAGGCTGCAAACAATGCCAGATTAGAGAGACTAGGGAAAATAGGAAGACAAGAGGTCGATGTACTGTCAGTATCGTTGCTGTGGTTTTCGTAGATGGTCTACATGAAATTTTATACTCTTTTACAACGGTTTGTATATATTTATGTGAAGGGGGGAATAACTAGACAATAAATGGGCAAGCATGAAGGAAAATTAAATGGAAATCAGATAGAAAATGAGCTTTGAGAGTGCTGTGGATATGATGCTGCGTATTGTTCAGCGTGTACTTAGACTGCACCAGAGAGTAGAGAGGCATTATGCGCGACGCGTTGACGAATGTGAAAGACGGCGGGAGAGCGGGAAATATACACTTGACTTTGTAGAATTGCGCAATGCATTCATGGAGGGCATCTTCAAATCTGTACAAAACTCATATTCAAATGAAATGAACTGACCAACTGGTTCTGTCCTCTACCAGCTCAACCGCCACTTTTCGGTGGCACTGGGTACACACTCCCTCAGATGTCCACTAAAAAAAGCGGAGTACATATTGTATGTGAATCACACGCTGCACAATGTGGACTACAATTGACTTGAAGTTGAGGCGCAGAATCGTGCTCGCAGGTGGCGGTAATTAGATTCTGCGCGACGCTCAGCCCGTGAAGGTGGGAATCGCACCGATCCGATACGAAGTTCAATACGTGCCAAGGTTCGAACTATATCCGTCGGTTGGCCAGTTGACATGTAATTTGAAGCGAGGTGCGTGCGAAGTGAGGCGCGTTCACACACAGTACCCGCCTGCCGGAGGAGGTGTGGACACTGTGGTGATAGAACTTGTAATCAGTACGGAAGCAGGAGTGTCTGGCCCCCCATGACCATTATTTCACTCGTATCATTCTGAATACTGTGCAACCGCTAGTGCAGTCAATTGTTGCTGAAAGTTTCTGATTTATTTGAAAAATCGTACGAGCTTCATTTGGTACGCCTTCAACGAATCTGGCAATTGGCTCCGAATCACGCAACCTCAATATTTAGTTCCTTTTTTAAGAAGTCTGAGCGTCACAGCGAATCATAGCTCCAATAAATAAGGTGCAGATTATGTTTAAATCCCCCCAGAATATGTGGCTACGAAATACGTAGAGCCTGAGTCCGAAGTGCTCTCTAGCTTACCTGCAAACGTCAGCTCATTCCCGCTGAAAATTTCGGAGTTGTTTAATAATAATCTTACTAGTAGCCGCGCCACACGCGGCATTGTCATTGAGTATCAACCTATTGATTGAGGGCCACCGGGTCAGTCAACAAAAATTAAAATCATTCGACGCCGAGATGCACACAAAGTAGAGGCATCTTTCCTTCGGGGCGGATTGCCTAGGGAGCTGCGATATGCAGCTTGAGGATCTTGAAAGATATATAATTTAAGGGTTTGACTACTTGCAACCATCAATTCCCTCATAGCAAAATGGTAGCTGGCGGGATCTCAAAAATTCTAGCCGCCTTCGCACTGTGCGTCTACGCAACAGCGTTAGCCCCCTCTCCTACTCCTATCGTTGATTTGGGATATGCAACATATCAAGGAGTTCTTGTACAAGATGCGCAAACCAACCAAACGAACACTTATTTTCTCGGTGTACGATACGCTGCTCCACCTACAGGTACTGCCTCACGAACTCAGCGCACTACCTTTCCAAGCTGATAAATTCGTTCAAAATACACATAGGTAGCCTGCGTTTCCATGCGGCACAGATGCCGGCATTCGCTCCAGGTGTACAAATGGCAAATTCACAGCCTGCAATGTGCAATCAAGCAGGCACTGGCTCAGCGGCTGGCACCGGCTGGCACTCCACTGAGAAATCCTGACACTGTTAACATCGTTTCGCGAGGTACAGAGAACCTAGCACCAAGCGAAGACTGTCTGTTTCTCAAGTATGTATATTTCATGAATATATTATTGGAAATGAACTTTATGTTTTCGCAAGCGTTTTTGTTCCAGGGTCCGATTTAGCACGTAAAAAGTTGCTCCCAGTCCTTTTCTGGATTCATGGGTTCGTCAGATGTTTGAAGACAGTCGTAAATGCTAAACCCTCACAGAGGAGGCTATGTGGGAGGAGCTGCTTCTGAATATACAGGGGAAAATATCCTCCGCAAGTCTGGAGGAGGAGTTATTTTTGGATTTTTGCCAGGACAGAAGGTGAAGGACGGTGGTCAGCTCAACGCTGGATTGCGTAAGCTTTCTACGGTCTTGATTTTTATCTGTTTGACATTTTGACCGGGCGGCGGGAACAGAGGATCAGCAATTTGCATTAAAATGGGCCCAAGATCACGTACGTTCTTCCGCGTCTCTGACAAGGTAATCACGGCAGTTTGATGACTTTCTCCTTCTTGCTAGATCACCAAATTTGGAGGAGACCCATCAAAAGTTACGATATGGGGCCAATCAGCTGGTGCTGGCTCGGTCATTCAACATTTAGTTGCAAACAGTGGAAGGACAAACCCACCATTATTCCGAGCCGCAATGACCAGCTCTACTTTCCTACCTTCTCAATACAAGTTCAATGATCCAATCCCGGAGGTGAGATTCTGCTTTTCCGGTAACCGAAGAATGCTCGATTAAATTCCTTTGCTTTGATAATACAGTTCCTCTTTAGTCAAGTAATCTCTCAGACAAAGTAAGTAGATTTTGCTGTTAAGTTAAAGGATGATTTAAAGTATGTAACCAGTTGCACGTCTGCCGAAAATGCTCTGGAGTGTCTTAGAGGCTAGAGCCGCCGACGTCAACTCTCTTCAGGCGGCCAACACACAAATCAGTAGCATTGGCTTCTTCGGAACCTTTGTATTTGTTCCTGTTGTGGATGGAACATTCATTGTCGAGAGACCCACAGAGACCATCCGAAAAGGAATTCTAAACGCTGTTCGTGGTTTATTATTGTAACCCGCTGGCTTACACATTTAGCTGACAGAGGTTATCCTCTAGAAATTCCTCCTCTCCATTACAAACGCCTCCGAAGGGATGAAAGCTGTGAACCAGGCAACTGCCGATACCGTCAAAACATCTCAATTTGTCACCCAACTGTTTCCTGAGCTCGGAACAGATGGCATTGCTGCAGCGACTGCTCAATATGCCGAGTTAGGAACAAATATTTTCCAAGTAGATGCCATGATGGGTGAATGTGAGTGGCAGATTTTACCCCACGATATTGCGACCATCACTCATAAAATATAGCCATTTTCATATGTCCCACTTATCTGTTATTACGAGCATTCGGTCAAAATGCTTTCAAGGTAACTTTGAAATGGCCATAATACGGTTAACTTCAATACTGAAGGTTTCTCTCTGAGTCTCAGGGAGAGTTTGCTATTCCTCCAGGTTTCCATGGAGAAGATCTTTCTCTCTACTTTCCATCGTAACTAGCACTTTTGAGATGCTTTATTTTTGTATTAATATCTTTTCTGCAGAATACAAGCCAGTGGAATGCCACCATTCACAGATCCCGGCTTTGATAAAGCTTTTCCCCAGGCGTTCCTTGATTTTGTGCTGGCGCTTGACCCGAACGTGAAGCTTGACCCAACCAATATCACCCCTCTATGGAAGCCATGGGATGGGTTGAACGAGATGCTTTTTAACAAAACCGAGGCAAACGCTACTGATATCAGACTAATACATACGTCAAATGCACTCTTGGAACGATGCAAGTAAGTTGAAGTCAAATTTTATCATGTAATAAAAAGGCTGAGACATCATGCATCACGACCTTAGCTTCTGGGAAAGCGTCTCTGAGCAGACAGCTCAGTAATTTACATTTTATATTGGCTATTGTCAGACTTTGCAAAAAAAATTGTGCACTGCATGTAACACTTCTACGGCTTGGAATTTCATTGGATTTCTGAACAGTATCTCATCGCGAGGCTTGTATAGCTCGCGCTTAAGGCGACGCTGGCGTGAGCGCCACGTGCGCGTGCGCTTGGGACGTGGCGCACGTTAGAGTAGATTCTCTGCCCACATTTGACACTCCACCATACTCGAACCCGCACAAGTACCTATACCCCCACCCCCACCCGAGGGCTCCGTGCCCCGTCGCGCTGCTCCACGTGCGCGCGAGCGACTCGTGCTGCACGATAACTTCCGTGGCGCGCGCGGGTACATTCGGGCTTGTGCTGATGTGGGCGCCTGCGCGCCCTATCTGCGATGCAGGCGGCATAGGTGACATTCGTGATCCAGGAAATGCGTGTGGTGTAGGAAATGATGACGCTGCGTGCGATGAATACAACGCGCGCCCAGACGAACCCGCTCTCGTGCGTGCTGCGCAACGTCATACTGGACCCGGACGCCTCTCTCGGCGCATCCCTCAACGCGCGGCGCAGGCTAGCGGAGAAGACCCAGCAGCCTCCTCTACCTCGGCAGCCTGCACCTCCTGCACATCATCCTCTACCCTCACCCACACAATCCTCGCCCACACCAGGTGGCACGGTGACGCACCCGCCTTAGCACTACCAGCACCCGCCTTGGAGCTACCACGCGACCCCACCTGATGCTCGAGACGCGCAATCGCGTTGGTGCGCATTTGTATGCAGGTGAGTATGGGGATACTGGTACATCCCCTGCGCTGAGGCAAGGCTGTCCTGCATCCTGAATGAGCAGAGCGACGACGCGGGGTGGGGGAGGCGGTGACTTACCACACTGTCCTTTCGGGGCATGTGGAGAGCGGTGGAGGGGTGTGGGAACAATAATGCTGATATTTCGTGCCGCGAGCGACGCCAGAAAGACAGGGCCCCAATCCAGCTCTCTTCAACGTCCCGCGAGGCGCGCAGCGCAGGGAGCGGAGCAGGGGGTTGGCGCGTAAGCGGCCACTTGCACGCACCACTCACTGATTTTCACGCACTCTCACGCACTCTCACGCACTCTCACGCACGCACTCACGCCACACTGCCTTTTACCTGTGTTCCCGGACAAGGCTGTCCCATCTTATGAGGGATAATCTAATTATGACATACACAAAAATATATTCGAGTTACTTATTTCATTTGAGTGACCTACGCAAATCTAAAGATGTTTTACCTCGACTGAGCGTTCTCTTCTGGACTACATTAACTAATAATCTAATCAACCCGAGCTACCAAATTTTCAGTCGCGGTCAAGTCGCAGTTTAGACTCTAGAGCGCGCTATTAGTGTCGAAAAGGTGTGCTGCTTGGCGGGCAGACTGCAGTGCGAGGCTATCCTGGATAGCCTCGCCTATCCACATATTTCATGTTCAGCTTTCATCCCGGATTCCCCTACCGTCCTCCTTTCTAACCACCATGCCAGTCCTTTCCAAGCCTATTCGTCAAGCGGATGTTACGCAGCATAATGTCGAATACTTTAGCAGACCCAGTTGTTGCAACCCTTGCGTATCAAATTATTCAGCTCTTCCCGGAGACAAAGGACCTCATATTACACTCCATTGAATCGAACCCTCTCATCTTCGAACAGGCGTTCGAGACACAGCTGGAAGTTCTTGTTGTGGCTCCGATCCGACAGCTCCGGATTTCAGAGTCCCTTCTTCTCATCATCGACGGCCTTGATGAATGCACCGGCAACAAAATTCAGATGGATTTGATCAGAACATTTGGAAGACTGCTTCAGCACAGAGACCTCCCGCTCATTGTCCTTTTTGGAAGTCGCCGAGAAAGCCAAATCCAGATGGCATTCAACGCTCAAGATATTGACAACATCCTCAAACAGGTTGCCCTAGACAACAATTACATGGCGGAGGAGGACATCCACCATTTCCTTGTGGATTGCTTCAACGACATCAAGCTGACCCACCCAATGGGTAAGCGCCTCAAGCCCGAGTGGCCCACCCCAGAGCATGTGCAGGAGATCGTCAACAAGTCATCCGGACAGTTTGTCTACGCCTCTGTTGTCATCAAATTTGTTTCAGTTCCGTCCTCAAGTCCATCAACGCAGCTGGATATAGTGCGTGGACTGCGTCCAGCTGGGCGCGCGACACCCTTTGCGGAGCTCGATGCGCTGTACCACCACATTCTCTCACAAGTGGATGATATTACAGCTGCGCTCAGGATCCTTGCATACAGGTTTTTTTCCAGATTCAGCGTGAATGAATTGTTATATTTTTTCAAAATCACTGAAGAAGACATGGAGAGTATATTGGCTGCGCTGACATCTGTCTTGTCCTATGATGCAAACAAATACGAGATTGTATTTCACCACGCATCTCTTCTCGATTTCCTTTGTGACAAACAAAGATCACAGGAGTATTGTATCTTTGAGATGTGTACTGATCTTACCATATTATGGTTCAAAAACACAGCATCTAATGACTTCGGTGTTCCAGGGACAGGTGAGTAGACGTTTTGCGGTGCATTTATAATTCACTCATTGCCTATTTCACTTTAAGGATGGACGGGAGACGCCATGATCTTGACATCTCTCCTTTCTCACGCAAAAGCCAGTTCCGATTTGCGTCAGTTGATGCTGAAATACACTCCACCCAAAATCCCTTCGAATCGCTACGGCTACGCAGAGTGGGCCTGCGATGTCCTGGATGAAGTCCGGAAAATAGTATGCGCCTCTTTTGATATGTGGGTTATCTTACAAACTTCTTTTGTAGGACTTTGGCGATAACAGCAAAGTCTACCGTACTCTCTCAAACCGCATGGTCCGATTTGTGAGAAAAAATCACCCTGAGGATCTGAATGATATCAAGCCACACATTACAACATGGTATAAGCTAGCATGGATCGGGACATCATTATTGTCAATGCCGTCAATGGTCAAAAAACAGCTTAGGTGGAGCTAGGAATGGGCAGTATTTTCAAGGCATACATACCAAATACATACTGTAACCCCATGACCCCATGACCTCTTGCAGGATCGCGCAGTCGCCCGACCCTGCCCCATCTTCCCTTTCCTTCTCCCTATCTCCAGATTCTCCACCCCACGCCTTCGTCTTCCCCGCCCCCTCCTTGTCCTTCTCCCTCTCACCCTCCCGCAGTCCAAACGCTCGCCCCAGGCCACGCGCGCCGTATCCGTACCGCCCCCTGCGCGCCGAGACGCCACGCTCCTCCTCGCCGCCACTCGCGTTGCTTAGCTTCGCTGACCGACTGAGCTACGTGAACTCGAAGCGTGGCGCTTGCCTATACGCAGACGGGCTATGCCAGTCCCAGTCCCACAGCTCGGCCGACTCGGGTTGAAGTCGACGCGTATGCATGTGCCCGAAGATATACTTGGAGCGTGATGGGCATGTTCCCCGCTCCGCCGCCCTCCACGGGCGATAACTTGCGCAGCGCACGCGGTGCCCTTGCGCTTGTGTAGAAGAGGGCGACGCCGGAGTTCCCAGGGACGAACCACCCGCCGCCTTTATCGCTCCGCCTCCACCTGTTGCGCTTCCATTCCCACATGCGCCCGTGCCAACACTCCGCTCCACGAGCGACGCCGGCTACGCGCGATCACGGTGGTGTGTATTTATATACGGGATATGGCCCGTGCACGGAGGTAGCGCTATCCGCGTGGTGCGTCCCGAACGAGAAGAGCGACGACGCAGGGCGCGGCGCGCGTCGGTACTATGATGAGTCTTCTCCTCGACCATAGGCTGCCCTCGCGCGAGAACGGGTGCTAGATGTGCCGTGTATCTGCTGTTATGGTCGAAATAAAGAAAATAGGTCAGCACGTGTGTTGTTTAGCGTGGATGAACAGGCGGGGACAAGAGTGAAGAAAGAAAGACGCAGCAAAGAGCGAAGGACGCGAAACAAAGGAACCGAAGATCCCCAAAAATCGAAAATGCAGCACGAGGAAAAAACCGAAGCGCTGTTCACGAAACAAGGGAAAACGGATTGAAGTACGCATAAAACGAACACGGAGCATTAAAATGAAGCACACAAAAGAAGAATAACAAAAAAAAAACTCACCACCGCCACCAATATCCTGAGCACCCACTCATCCTTCTCGCTCTCCCTCCCGCCAGATTCGTACGTCCTGCCGCATTTACACTCCTACACCGAATCGCACTCCCACTCGAACCGCCCCCAACCCAGCACTTTGTTGAGCAGCATACGCCCCGTAGTCGTCGTCGATGGCGCGCGTCCAGGAGAACCCCGTCCCTGCGGCACTGTGCCTAATGAAGAGGACGACGCTGAGCGCGTACCGCACTCGCCACAGTCGTAGTCCGGCACAGTGCGTCTCCTGCGGCTGCGGCTTTGGAGCATGCTGACTCCTCCTCTGGCTCCGCCGCGAGCTCGGTATTAGCTTGCTTGAAAGCAGCGGCGTGCACGGACCTCCTCCTCCGACAACGCATGCGCTGTCCATCGAGCGTCTTCTATACCCCTCGGCATACCAGTAAGCGTGCCCCTCTCCTCCACACGAGAAGAACCAGCACCACCCCCAACTACCTCGACCGACTCAAACACGCCCTCCCCCTCGCGTGCGCGGGCGCGGTGCACTTGTGGAGAGGGCGGGAGGGGAGAAGACGCGCGCGAGGACGCTGAGGTCGAACTTCATGGGGGAGACGCGGTGTTCGAGGCAGAGCAAAACGCGCCGCCTGCGTAGTACCAGCTGGAGCTGGCGGATGGAAAAGACGGCGAGGGAGGGACGAGCGCCGTCGTGCGCATCGTGCTGGGAGCGCTGAATACCGGTCAGGTGGACGGGCATGGTGGAGGTGGGGTGTGTATGCCGCGCGGGGGGAAGAGTCGAAGGTGATGGAGTTGAAGGACTGGATGACAACGTGCATCTTATTGCGCCAAAAATACTCAGCCCCTTTCCATCCCGCACCCGATGTTCTGTGGGACACGCGCCGCAGGGGGCAGTGGCGCAAGCGGCTGCGGAAGTGGACGTAGTTGCGGAACACCAGCATCAGCACTGAGTACTGAGCACTGAGAGCGAAGCGCCGGGAGCGCGTAGTGATTGTCTTATCCTCCTCATCCTGCGCATCCATCTTTTTTTGCGCGCGCCTGATGCTATTCCGAGGATTCCGAGGACCACGTCATTCCTATACTTCTGATCGCGACCTGCGTTAACGGTGGCGAGAGCAGGGTGGGCAAGGTAAAGAGTGGGGCAGGGAACGAGGACGGGCCTAATAGCGACTAGAGCTGAGGGACGCGAGCGCGTTTTTGATGCAAGTTCTGAGCGTTTTCCAGTCATCGTCCCAGTTCCCTGTCTCTACTTTACGTTGGAGATTAGGGTGGGTGTAATCGTGTATTTTGATTTGCGACCGCGATTGAAGGAGTTATATGCCCTTGAGTATAAAGTATATTGATGATCATCAGTGAACATCGCTGATTATTGATGGTCATTGGTGGTCACTGTTTGGTGTTGTTGCCTAACAGTTTCCATTGATATTCCGCCATTGCCGGTGGTCGGCGTCTTCTATATTCAGTGTCCGACACTGATCATCACGGATGCCGAATTGAGGCCGTCACGTACTATCCACCCTAGACGGCAACCTAGACGTCTAATAAAATAAGTGAGGACGCGAAACAATTGGTATTATATATCCTCATCTATATACATTATTTTACACCCCTTGAAATTTTTTTAGCACTGTCGACACAAGTAATGATGTCCTGACATGCTTTTGACTTCCGCTCACGCTGCAGCAAGGCATTCATCTTGCGTCTGCGGATGAAAAAAACATTTTCGTGAGTAGAAGAATGATGCAGAAAGGTCTTTACTTTAGCCATATGATAGAATATACAATTATTTGCATATGCTGG
>JAEKIV010000844.1:0-11733 GCA_016801325.1 Hypholoma fasciculare
GCGGCAAATCCGTCGGATCAATTCGGCCGAAATGCAAACACAAACAAAGTACAAATATTGCTCTCGAGGGTTTCAAAAAATATTTGTAGAAACCCTGGGTTTCAACGAGAAACCGGGTTTCAAAATAGAATAATCCGAAAAATTCCACGGAATAACAAGAAATGGAAAAATAAAAAAAGTGAGGCGGCGATCGGCCGATCAGGTCCGATTCCGAGTCCTGCACAAGTCCTTGCGGGTAGAACTTGGGTAGAACAGTGGAATTCCTGTACTGTTTGAAGCCGTCATGCAGTGGCAGACTGTTGGCAAAGGCAGTAGATTTAAAAGAACTTACTTTCATATCGGACAATACAAGGACTAAAGGTAATCTTTGTAGCCGTTTTCAGAGAGCATGGCCCATGATGCATGATGATCCATCGAGTGTTGCACTGTGCAGGTTTGGTGCAGGTACTACTTTGTAATATATAAATCCAATAAAAATCTAAATCGCGCGACCGGGACGGCGGATGCGGCCGCGCATGTGACTCACATGCCTGTTGCAATCATGCGAGTCATGGATGGGCGCTTATTTCGATTTTTGTTCTTCTACACTCCCCTGAAGCCCCTTCTTTCGTAAAAGCCCCCCAATTTCGATATGATAGTCAAGATCGACGACCTCTCGAGCGAATCTTCGCTTTCCTCGAGCACATCGTCACCCTCAGCCGATGACATCCTCCCGACAAAGATGTCAAAAGATGAATTGCGCCGATGCGCCAGCCGACTCCGCACTGAACATTCCGACGGAGAAGATATTGAATTCGATGATCCGGAAACAATCGATGAATTGAATAAATGGATTTCCAAGTTGGAAACTGCATTACAAGCGAGCGAAATAGCATCACACCAATGGTCAGATGCAGCCATTATCTTCATGGCAGGATCAGGCAAAGTCAACATGGCGATGAGATCGCTCAGAGAATCGCGAAATAAAGAGGGCCTTCCAGAGTGGATCTGGGAGGACTTCAAGGACGATCTTCGCAAAACCTTAGGTATGTCTCGTTATTTTTCGGTCACGACTCGGAAATCTGTTGAAGAATGAATATTCTTAAATAAATACAGTTGCGATCGGTTCGTCCTTTTCAAATTGTCACGTTGAAGTCATTTTAATTGTTTTATAGCGAATGAACCTTCAGCGATTCAAAAGTTCCAGCAAGAATACCCCATTGCAACTACAGCGGCGAAAATAGCTGTGGGAACTGGACTAGTCATTGGAGGAACAACGGTCCTTGCACCTGCTATCGTCGTCGGAGCGTTGAACACTGTAGGATTTACTGCAAGCGGTGTTGTGGGCGGTAGGATGAACTCATAACATCCCAAAAAGAAACCATTTAATAAATTTGTTTATAGGCTCTATTGCGGCGACCATACAATCTGTCGTATACGGTGGAGCAACGACAGGCCTGTTCTCCCTTTGTCAGTCTCTTGGAACTGTCGTAGTAACCTCATCCGCAACAACTCTGACAGCCGCTGCTGGAACAATTGCGGCTGGAACCTCTCTTCTTCGTTCAGGAAATGGGGGGGAAAATAGCGACCCAAAGGCCTCCACCAGTGATGCGACAGCTGGTGATGACGATTCTTCTCAAAGCCCCCCTCCATATCGCGCTTAGACCATTTCTCGGTAGATTGTGTGACTTGTGACCTTTTAAATTTTGACTCATATGTATATATATTCTGCGCAATGCTGTCTGTAGGTTTTTAGGTTAATTTTCTTGTAATTCCTGATACATTGGAAACTGTTTGAATGCGAGAATTGAACGCATCCAGAATGGTAGAATAAATATGACTGTAGTTTGTAATCTCTGAATGATTATGTATTTGAGTGAGATATATGGCAGCTTGAATCATTCAGCAGGGGTAATTCTATTAGATTAGATACCACATAAATATTGTTTTCTGAATCTATTTTTGATGGTGTAGGGTCCGGGGAAGAATTGTACATAGTGACTTGCCACGAAACCGCATAAGAGCTTGTTAACAATTTTTTTTGTTCTCGAAGCCATATGGCCGTTGACTACGCTGCGAAGACTATTATTTAAATAAAATTGTGGAAACCACGCACGACTCTTTCAAATTTGATGTCAAACTGAGAGGACGTGGGAACCTATGGGAACGACGGCTCGCTTGCCGCGGCCCGTGGTGTGTTCCGCTAATAAAAGTATTTGATCATTTGGACTCTGGAGAAGTTGTTCCTTATCATCATGTTTCCCCTCGCTCTCACACTGTGGGCGATAACAAGCCTCTGGTTTACAATTTGTCTAGGATGGGGACCTAAACCTGCAGTGCTCTCACAAGAAAGCCTTGAGACTGGATCGTTCTCTCCGACTGTATCACTTGCGTCATTATCCCACTCAGAATTCACGAAATTAGCCCATCCATTCTTCCCGAATCACAGCGTACGAATCAAGAAGAGCCAGTTCTGCGATGAGACAGTGAAGTAAGTCGCGACCTCTCCGACCAGAGAGCTTCGTGAAAGATAAGATTCTAAAACAGTGCATACACCGGATACATCGACATTGAAGCACGTCATATATTTTTCTACTTCTTCGAAAGCAGAAGTAATCCCGCAACGGACGATGTGATATTCTGGACCAACGGAGGTATGTCAATGGCTTTAATATGGCTAGTATTGTGCTTGAATGTCTGGAACTACAAGGACCTGGTTGCTCGTCCTCTCTTGGGTTATTTATGGAGCTTGGTTCGTTCTGATCTATGCTGCAGCGTCTACTGGGGTTGAGATAAGCAAACTTCACTCAAGGTCCATGTCGAGTGACGGGAGCCAATAGCACTGTATTTCATCCTGAGTCATGGAACACAAACGCGAACGTCTTCTTCGTTGACCAGCCGGTCGGTGTCGGATTTTCATATGCAGATTATGGAGAATTTGTGGTGAGCGCCGTGTTTGATCATTCCAATGCTTTCGTCGAACGCTTCCGTTATCGCTGATAAATGTCAGGGAACGACTGAGGATGCCGCAAAAGATATCGCTGTCTTTGTTTCTTTATTCTTTGAGAACTTCAGCGAATTTAAAGGCAGGCCATTCCACATGTCCGGAGAATCATATGGAGTAAGTTTCATACGTATGATTTCTACATACATATTCAATCTCATGCTGGACCTGCTCCAGGGACGCTACCTACCGTTATTTGCCTCCGCCGTGTATGATCAAAACGCGAAGCTGATAGCAGCAGGATTGACTCCAATCAACCTCCAGTCCGTCATGATTGGTAGGTAACATTCGACGCTTCAGTGTCGGCGGTGCATTGAATCAGGCATTATGCAGGGAATGGCATGACAGACAGCTTTAAAATGATTCTGTCGTACTACGACATGGCCTGTTCCCCGGCGTCCGTAGACCCTGTTGTCAATATTGGCACATGTGTGGCCATGAAAGCAACAGTCAGTGTCCCGGTTTAAGCACTCCAACGTCAAAAACTCATCCATGTTCTGCGTGTTAACTCGCGTTTTCCGTTTTCTTTATAGGTCGCGCGATGTGAAAAGTGGATGAAGGCATCTTGTGAAGAGCAATACGACGCGATCAACTGCGGCGCGGCGGTCAATTTCTGCAGGAGTACCTATTCAGTTCCATTCCGCGCAACAGGTATCTATTTCCACTCCGATTCAATCTTCTCTACTCACTGTGGGTACTAGGTCTGAACGTGTATGATATCAGCAAGCCATGTGAAGGCGGCCCTTCAGACCTCTGCTATCCTCAGACCCGGTCTGGCCATTTCATTTAAATAACTTACGGGCAAATCTCACTCTTGTGCCTAGCGTGATCCGCGATTATCTAGACAACCCGTCTGTCAGAGCGGCCATAGGCGTTGACAGCCACCTCACGAAGAACTTCACTTCCTGCTCCGCCGACGTTGGTCGAGCCTTTGGGGTGACTCAGGACGTCTTGCATCCCACAGCCGACTACGTCGCCGCACTTCTGGAGCGAGGTGTCCGTGTTCTAATCTACGTAGTAAGCAATTCCACTACATGTTGGCCATCTGCTGCGCTAATTAAGACCGCGATTTCCGATGTCCCTTTGACAGGGAACATACGACTGGATATGTAACCACGTCGGCAATGAACGCTGGACTGTAGCACTAGACTGGAGCGGGAAGACTGAGTTTTCCAGCACAGCCCTGCGTGACTGGATAGTAGACGGAAAATCGGCGGGCAAGACGAGAAGCGCGAAAGGATTCACGTTCGCTACGATCACAGGAGCTGGGCATATGGTGAGCATTGCGTATCGTTCTTTACACAATGAATAAATTCATCCCGCCATGTCTAGGTACCTTACGATAAGCCAAAAGAGTCTTTGGAATTGATTCAACGATGGATTTCCGGGAACGATTTATGATATTTCAGATCTCGCGTTGTACTAGGACATTGTCTGGCTGTCGGTTTATAAAGTAGGATACCAATGCACAGCAATTAGCCCAAATTGAGAGTAGCCCATATCAGGACCGATAAGACACAATTTATCAACGGCTCTGTGTAAGTACTTAAACGCATAGTCCCAAAGTGTCAAATCACCCAGGTCCTTGATAAAAGTTGGCTGTGGGGGCTATCGGTGACGAGTTTTGGATACGTCGTAAGTGGTGTGCGCCCCAAGCGCGGCCGGATTATCCTGGGCATCCACACCTAATGCGATGAGCCTCTCGCCGAAGACAAGACACATTGGCAGTGTGGATTACCCCAGCCGATAATCCAGGGGAAGAAAACAGCCATATACTGGTAACGACACCAGTTAGGTAACTTCCACCGCATAAAGACCTAGTGTTTGGTGCGCGCAAAGTGATATTGAGCGAATGAGGCGAGGCCGATTTAGCCTCTTTAGAACGCCTCTGCCAAGAAGGTGCGATAAGGGTGGGGTGGCTGAGAGACCGACTTGGAAAGTCGGGGGGTCGTCTTCGCGGCGCGTTTTGGACGACTGAGAACTAGGTTACTCGCCGCGGCCGGCTGGCGACCTAATGCAGCAGGTGGGACAGTCCTCCATTTCTTCCGCGGGGAAGAGCGTCGATTCCCGGGAGGCTGGACAAGCGAACATCGCAGGAGGAGCAGAAACATCTGCATTGCGTGGGCAAGGATGTCGTAGCATTTTTGCAATCTCTGAGATGCGTTCCACAGCCGCGCCAGATTCCACCACGCCGCGAAGCACTTAAGAAGCTTGCGGATCCGCAAAAGATCTCTGGGGGCGCGAAGCAGGCTCGTATTAGAAGATCGGAACGGCCAGAGGGGAGAAACATACTCATTGAGTCTCCGTATATGGTCCCGCAGTATAAAGTTCACGTCGATTGCCCGGCCCTTGATGCCGCCATCCACAGCGTTTAGAAGTTGGTAGGTCTGATCTGCGATATCCGCGCATAACTTCCTGTAGCTTTTTGCATGCTGTGGGACATGCTGTCAGTACGGGTTGATTTCACGTATTGATTAGCTTTATATACCTGCGCAATCTGAATGATGTCCAGGGCAATGAGCGCGGATTCAGACAGACCTAAATTAGTTTCGACCGAGGTCTCTGCGGAATTTGCTAAACTGATGAGCACAGTAGACAGATGGTGAAGAGTAAGCCGAGTGTTAGAATTGCTAGTGGGCGGTTCGTAACATGAGGTAGGAGAGTCTAAACCAGTAAGCCAGGGTATTGACATAACGACGAGAGGCGGAACGCAAAAGCAAATAGGGTAATTGGGTTTTTGAGGTATAGCCCGTGGACCAAGGAGCGTGGTCAAAGCGTGTAGCTCGCATGCATTATCGCCATCTCCGAAGTTTGTACCAGCTGACAGGATAGCATCTGGCACCACGACTGAGAGAGAAACTAGGCGGATTCGTGAGACGCTTTCCTTTTAAGTCCACAGTACCCGTCCCTGAGTTGCCTTCCCCACTTCCGCGAAGAGCTGCGATAGTACGCACCATGGCAATATGCCATTTCCAGAGATTCCCATTCGGACCCAGTTTAGTCCTTATCGGTGGGCACTTTGCCTCAGATAAGTACTGCATTGGGAATGTCACTCTCACAGCTCAAAGAAAGCGAATTTGGTGGATTTAGACCACTTGCCAGTGCGGCTGGTAATCAACGGAAGCGAACATTCTTTCCTGTTCCTTAGCCGTTACAATAAGCACATATGTATTCAATTCAAATAACATGAATGGGAACTTGCTCACATCTTCCGAGAAAAGTGCGGCGTTTGGACGCCTCGAGTCTCGACGGTCTATCGATGATCAGGGAGGGCCTCGGACATCGCCATTGAAAGGTGGTTCACGGGAAGTTCTACCCAGAGGAGGGTCTCCGGGAGACTGTGTACGAGAGGAGTGGAGGCAAGTGCGAGAGCAGTCGCTTTGGGCCCAGGTGACGACATCAGATATTTTTGGACTCCGCTGGCTGGATAGATCCGCTGACTGCAAGGAGTTTGTCTATACATCTACTGCTATTCTACTGCCCAACGTACATTTATGATGCAACTTACATCTTATCTGTGAAGAATAAACACGGGCATAATGCATCGAAGATAAAGGAGTTTAGGGTGTTGGCCCTTTTTGTTACCAGCGAGTTATATCTACTTCGGCTTCCCCGAAGATGCTGGTCTTCTTAATGGCGAATCCCTCCTCTACTTCTTCTGTGCTCTGCCCATAGTACTCGGGGAACTCGCGCTTCAAAAAACGCAGGATGTGCGTGTTTATCTGCTCGAACTCTAGCAGGAAGCCATCGTGCCCGTCTGGAGAAGGGATGACCACAAGTTCGGCATGGGGTATGTGCGCTGCGATCTCCCGCTGCTCCGATGTCGTGAAGAGCCCGTCTGTGGCAATGCTGATCACAAGTGCATAGGGCGGGAGCGTAGCCAGTACCTGAGCGAGCGCCAATTCGTCGTCGCCCACCACCCGACCTCGGGCGACGTCGTGCGTGTCCAGTTTGCGCGTAATGTGGATGTAGCAGTTAGCGTCAAAGCGCGCAGTGAACTTGTCCCCTTGGTATCGCAGATAAGATTGTGCAGAAAAGATAGAAGGCTTCGTCGCTTGGGTTGAGGGGGAGTCTTCAGGGGACTGTCCCGGACGCGGTTTGGCGTTGCGAAGCCCGTCGTTGTGCACTGCGACTGCATCGTCGGCGTGAGAGGTCAGTTTAGGTGAGTCGGGGGGCGTGAGCGGACGCGATATCTGCGCTTTGCGCCCAAAGCGACTCTCGAAGGAATCTCGGGAGCGGTATGTGAGCAAGGCGCTCATGCGAGCAGCAGCCAGTCCAGAAGCGGGTTGTGAGCTGTAATATCCGTCCTGATAGATGGGGTCGCTGTAGATGCTCTGCCTTTGCGCCTCTCCCCAGCTGATACACCAAGCAGAATGACGAGCAGACGTGGCTATTGGAACGATACGCCGGATGAAGCCAGGTGGGGTACACAGAGGCCATTCAAGCACGGCCATTCCACCCATAGATCCGCCTATAACCACAGCTACGGACCTAATGCCTAGATGATCCAAAACCTGTTTATGAATCCTGTCGACACCATTAGCAATTTCGATACGATCAACATCTGAACACTCACCGAACATCATCTCGAATGGTTGTAGGAGGGAACTCGGGGCCATAAGGCTTCCCGGTCTTTGGATGTACCGTCACGGGTGACGCGGAGCCGTACGGGGAGCCAAGGGTGTTCGCGCAGATGATGAAGAATCTGCTCGGGTCAAACGCCTTTCCACGCCCCATCAAAGGACCCCACCTATACGATTCAGTACCATTCTGAAAGTACGCAACCTAGCACTTACCAATCCTCGACATCTGCACTTCCGGTGAAGGCATGGCATATGATCATGACATTGTCCCTCGTTTCATTCATCTTTCCCCATGTCTTGTACGCGACGGGGACATCTTCCAGAACCGTCCCGCATTCGAATGTGAATGAGGGGACGATGTGGACGTGTTGGTCAATTAGAGAGGAATATGAAGTCATCGCGTGTGTGCCGTTCCGGTATTCGCAGATCTAGGGGTATATATTGCGTGAAAAGTCTTTAGAGGACGGATGGCGGCCAGAGATGTCGCCTTCAAGAGTCTATATGACGATTTGGACCCGTGGTCGAGGTGGTGGTTGAAACGAAGAAATAGTCGAGTCACGATTTCTTCATAAATTTGAATACACAGATAAGATAAGATCTAATAGACAAATATATCTGTGATCCAAATTTAGAACATGTCTGGCGAAATCGGTGCGCCTGCCAGTCAACGAAGCTTGCCATAAATACCCGTGCAGCAGGATCCGAGCCGGAATTTAGAGCTTAGAAGCCTTGCTACTTTCCTGCTTCCAATATTCTAATGCTTGGCCTTGAAATGGAGTAAATTCTTGGACAATTCAAGTTTTAATGTGACTACAAATCTAATCAACGTTGCAGAAGAATCGATGTTATTTGTTTACTTGTGAAAAGTCCGAAACACGATATCTCAAATAGCAGTTACGCTAGCAAAGAAGAACTAGAGAAACTATAGTAGAACGACTTGAACTCGAGAGGGTTCCAAACATTGTCTGATAATTGAAGATCTCTGCTGTCCATTGAAAGTTCTGGCGATCAGGCTAGTAACATATACTTTCGTTGTTTGGTGAAACTGGCTCATGCAGGAACAAAGTTCCAATGTGCGCTGCGGGATCCTGTAGATGGGAGTAGCTCAATCTAAAAAAAATACCAGAGGTTAGATCGTCGCAAGGTCTTTAAGATAAACGATGCCATACTGTAGAGACTTCAGGATTGGCCGAGCCAACAGGAGTCCAAAGTTGATCGGCGTTCACGGTCTTGATCTTGAGTGGAAATATATCAGCATCACTTGAGCATCACGATTTGGACTTTGCATTGCGTCGGGACTCACCACATATTCTGCACCCCCTGCGCATTCGATGGCGTAGGTTGTTGCCGCGGTGTTAGCGAGGCCGATAACGGGGAGGAAGAGTCCCTATTTTACGGAATAATTTCAGCCATAATCAAGTACAGGAAATAAAATTTCGGAACGCACAGATTCTACAAGATTGACCGTGGTCACATTTCGGTGAACACCGACGTTCAAGATATGATAGCCTCCTTGATCCGCCGGGGTCAGCTGCCGCTATAATTAGGCGACGTACAGTGAGCAAGCATCGAAAATTGCGCATTTGAGGATAGATAAAACGTACAACGCCGGGAAGAGGTGGGTTGCTTTCCTGAATGATGACATTTCCGAATGTACTGGCTGATCCTATGCTCAACGGTATTCCCGGGAAAATAGTTACGCTCTGGATTACATAGTTCCCGGCTGGAATAATGACGCAAGGGAGCTGTGAATAGTCAATATAAGAAACGCATGAGCATATTGACGATCGAAGTGTGGTTGTGAATAAGAACAGGGGTCGGTACAACTTACTGGAGTCGCAAGAGGAGCAGGGACGGCTCTAGTGGTCAAGATATTAACTGCCACGAAAAGAGACACCGCTACGATCGATTGGACAAAGGTCATTTTAGTCAAGTCAAATATCGAGGATAGGTAGGCCTAAGTATTGAATAATATTCTGTATTCTAGCCTGAATTTATAGAAGTCATTGCAGGTCGTTTTATGTCCATTCCCATTGGCGCTAGTTGAGGAACGCATCTCAACGTGACCGGTAAGCATCGGGCCCAGGTTATTATGAACATTTTCACTAGTACATGATGTCCTGTATCTGGAAGTACCTTGAGCGGCTGGACGTGAAACCTCGAACCTATGACAGGGTAATCATCTAGTAATTGTCTAGCAGAATACTGATCACCATTCAAACACGTAAAATATCAGTTGAATATGCGGCTATGATGTCCGCTAAGATGTCAAGAATGTCTTGTAATAAAAATGTCCGCCCTTCTTGCTCTGACCACACTTCAATAGGATGAGCAAGGCCAATCCTTCGACGTGAACGATCAATTATTTCAATGATCTTCACATGATGCAATGCAGGCACGATGAACTAAAAATATGTTTGACAAGTGCGTTCTTCGCTTTAGACAACATCTTGTTTACCTATTCACCGTAACAAATTGTACCAAAACACTGAATGCATAGTCAGTGGTTTGATCTACTCAGCTGCAAGCTACACCCCCATCTTTCCCGACCATACTCACATAAACTGAGCAGTTTACATATTACAAGTACATACCATCTATAGAAAATACAGTCGAGGTGCCCATCGATATTTGATGGCAAATGCCATTTTAATAATGGCGTATCACATCTAGGTATATCTCATGACAGTCTTGAAACCGAAGAACAGAATAAAGAAGGGGATATTAGTGGAAATTATACAGATTCACGGGACCCCACAAAATGAAAATGCCTCCGGGTTTATATCATGGCGAGTAGTTATACTTCTTGCTCGCCATCTTCTCAATAAATGAAGGGACAACCCAATACAGTAAATGCGCAAAACGCATTACTTCGGGCATGAAGACTGCCTTCTCTTGGTTATCCGCTGCTCGAATGCAGCGCCTTGCAACGTCTTCGCGCTTCAGGCCGTGAGCGTTTGGGTCTTTTTCGCGTACCGGGCCACTATCAACAGCCGAAGCACGGAAGTCGCCTTCAACTGTCGAGGGCATGAAGAAGGTGAAGTTGATGTTTGGATGTTCGATTGCCAGTGCTTGATAAAGAACCAGAGATGATGCCTTGGTAGATGCGTAAAGTGTGCGTGTCGGGGCCGGAATAACTGACGCCAGAGAGTTCACAAGTATCACAGATGGAGATTTCGATGTGTTGGAAAGCATGGGCACCTGTTCAACGTCAACGATCAGTACCTGGGTGTTGAGATAACGGGTGAACGTGATATTTACGAAGGCTATGGCGGCGATTAGGGGACCGATATAGTTTCCCCGGATTGCGGCAAGCGCGACATCCGCCGTGTGCTGAATGCCTTCGGAGCTAGCATCTTTCAGAGAGACGCCACGCTCCACCTCAACACCTGCCACGGCCATGAGCGGTTGGAGAGCGGACACGCCAGCAGCGATCACATGCGTGTCGAGGCCACCCCAAGCTATGTGTCTGTCAGGAACACGCATGCCAGGATAGATAGGGATACTCACCATCCTCAACGGCTTTTCTCACTCTAACAATGTCGTCCGGGCTCGCGAAATCGGCGGTGACGATGAAGATATCTGATGCAGGCGACGCCGAAGCAGGGAAGCCCATCGCTGTCCGTGCAGAGCGACACTCCGCCTCAACTTCTTGCAGCATAGACTCTCGACGGCCAACAATACAGACACGCGCGCCTCTCGCAGCGTATTGACGTGCAATAGAGCGACCGATGCCACTTGAGGCTCCAATGACGAGCACGCGTTCTTGTGTCTTCGGGACCTTGATATAGCGGTGAGGTTTCTTCCTCAATACGTGGTTTAATGTTAGAAGGATTGGGATGAGAGCCACCACCAGAGCTCTTGAGGACTTCAAAGCCAAGATATCGCGAAGGCTGGGAGATAAATCGAAAGCCATTAGGAGGAAGTTTGAAGGCAAGATTAGAGACTGTTAGGCGCGGGTTGTGAGTGTTTAGACCAGGAGAACAGGCGTGTTTTGACGCACCTGGTGACTTGTTGTACGAACTGGAATTGAGACCTCGCTGTAAGATAGTGGAATGCGTTTATATTACTCGCGGTAAAGTTGATCAGAATAAATGGGAACTGTTTGCTCTCTCTATTTCGTAGAGTTTGTAGAGTCACGTGTTTTTCGTAGAGTCACGCTCCCGC
>JAEKIV010000845.1:0-11666 GCA_016801325.1 Hypholoma fasciculare
GAAATCGAACATAAATATTGCAGCTATCAGTCTATTGAATACATGTTGTACTTAAAGATGCTCTTATACTATTACACCTTCAAGCACGGACATCATACATGCACGGACCGCGCACGGATACACACGCACGTGCACGGACATTAGCCTGTACGTGCCACGGACAGCACGGACATTGGCCTGTGCGTGCCACGGACGCACGGACATGCCACGGACATGCCACGGACATTTCCTGTGGCCCAGACTAGCCCTACATAGGCAAAGCATTTGACGTGGGCATATTCATGTACGTCCGCTCCATGCGCCTCCAACATTATTTTGGCCGTATAGTAACCCTCCCAAACATGTGAGTGAAAACATTTAGTAAGTGTACACACGTATTTGGGACGTTCCCGATGTTGTCCCGATGATGTTCTTCCCAACTCTGACGTGATGCGCATCGAGTTTTTATACTCCGTCGGCATCAGCCGATCGTTATCGACCTCGCCGGCGCGCCGTATATTCAAATTCAAGTTGACGCCAATCGCTTCCAGACTGCTGATCGTTTTGTGGAGATCCTCTGAACAGAAGGCACTGCGTGTCTAAAATAATGCTTATGTTGATATCACAATTACAACGAGCTCAAAATCAACGGCGTCACTGAAGGCTGTACATAGAGCACTTGATTCATGAGGCAGTGTGAAAGATAAGGCCAACAGATCGTCCCCTTCCGGATTTTCGGAATAGAAGGTATACATGTATTGAGACCAGGAGTAAACACAATAATACTACAAGGTTAACTTTAAAGTGGATAAAGCCATTTGAGATCATCAAAATACAATCCTATATTACACTTTATACTCCTTAGTTTTGTCCGTAAGGGAACAATTGCGTACACCCAGGGTCCATGTCATTGAATGCCTCAAAGAAAAGAGTCAAATACATATTCAGCGCTGTACGCAGGATGCCGGTCGGCGCTGGATATAATCCCACAATCGTTTGGCTCACGAAGTTGGTGTAAAGCAGGCAGAACGTGGAGAAATCAGCCGAGGTCGGATCAAGGACATAATTGTCGACTCCTCCGACGTTCTTTCCTGGCTCCAGCGGGTGAGCGCCAAAGACCACATCAGATCCCTGGCTTCCAATTGGCTGGTCGGGACGGAAGAAATCATCAGGGAAGCGGTTGTCCTGGAAGAAGCTGCGGGCGACTTCCACGTCCAGCTGGCCGCTTGTGTCCCGCCCATCAATGAAGAAAGTGACTGGAAATGCAGCCTCAAAATACGCGGTAAAATAGCGGGGCGAAACGAAGCTGAAGGTTGGATTTGTTGCAATGGAGTCCTGGATGCGTTGGAAACGGAACTCTCCGGCGACGGTGAGATTGTATTTTCCGGCGCCGAATTCGTTGCTAAAGGCAACAAACTATCGTAATAAATGTTAAGATTGGAGAGAATGACTAGATCTACATACATACCTGATCGAACAGGGTCTCATTGAAGTCGTGATTATTTCCGAAGAAAAAATCTGAGCGGGTCATGCTGGCATCACCTGGAACTTCTTAGTATCATTCAGTTCAAAAGGTTGAAAATGATGTACACACCCTCGAACACGGCGTGGGTGTCAAGCCCCCCTACAACAGTTCCGGGAGCAGGGGGGTCTGGTCCAGTTGCTGTAGTTTTTGACCCAATACTCATTTCGTTGGTAATAACATTTCCGTCGACTAGGAACGTCGCGTAGGCTAAGAACCGAGCGACACTGTTTTCCATATTGAAGCCTAATAAACTGTTTAGTGACATAAACAATAATAAATTTGCACTTACCCTCTTGAACGGCATCTATTACCTGATTAGTAGTAACAATTCCATTGCGAGGTAGGTACTGATTTTAAAATAAGAGCATAATAAGTAGGTGTGCACTCTGTTGTGAAAATATTTAGCATACCCCATGCGAGGCAAGCGTGTTTAATCCTGGGCAGACGCCACGGATGTCCCCAGGTCTAAGGGGCAACCATGGGTGCGCGGGATCATTTACAAGCTTGGCAGACGTGTTGGTCAAAGGTCCTGGGGGTGGGGGTGGAGGCGTGAACGTGAGGGTAGGCACTATTTGGTCTAGCTGTCTCCTGCCAAGTCCAGCCAGAGGAAAGTGTGTAAGAAAAGCAAGTGCAGCCCCGCTGAGTGACAATGCAGCCGTACATATGACGGTGGTATACATGATGTAATGAGTCTGGTATGCAAGTATGAAGGGCTTTGTATTTTCTCTCCTGGAAATACCAAGTAGCTTTATACTCCTCTTAAGCGATTTTTTGCAAGCGACGTTTACTCAAAACATTTCACAAATAAACGAACTGTATACATTGCTCCGAAAAATATATGACTTGTCAATGGCATGAAGGTTGCCGCCTGCGGCACGAACCACATACTAGTTGTCTCCTCGGACATTCGTGAATCGGAGAGCCAACGGTAGGACAGTTACTTGATATCTCATCATTATCCGTCCCTTACCCTTGCTCGTGCAGGTAAGCTGGAGCTTCCCGGTCCAAGACCTGTCTCCTGAGAACAGAAATAAAATATGATTTTCTGCAGGCCGATTTCCAATTGAATATAAGAAATTTATTAGCCAATCAACGGGTACTTATGGACAATTGAAAGGCAATTGTCCCTCCGCCTTATAATTGTAAAATAAAAGGGTTGTAAGTCATATACGTGAAGCCCCATATGCTCCAGTGACGCCGGAGTCTGAACAACTTCAAAAATAACATTGACTTCGCGTAGGCGATTGACAGGCCTTGAATTTTTGAATCTGAGCTCTAGGTCAATTCAAGGGTAGTCATTGCGTGTATATTGACCACGCACGCGTGAATTGCCATTATTTCTCGTTTAGCTCTCGTACTTCAGATATGTATGTTTACATGATATAAATTACTACGGCATAGTAAAGGACGTCTTTAATACACCTAAAGGACTCCTTTCAAAAATCTTAGACGTCTCAAAAGCAAGAACAAGGTAACACATAAATGCACACGCTTCGCTAAAGCAACTGATTCAAATAAATCATGCCGGAGCTCGGGACATTAGAGGGTATTACTCGAGTATCAGTGATATTTCGGAAAGGACCAAGACAGTGCTCCGAATCTGCCAATCATTATGCTTTTATTACACGCGCCGGCGCGTGCGGTGGCGTGAGTGGTAGCTTATGGGGAAAGTTAACAAAAGACCAATGTAACCGGGGAAAACGTGTCCCAGACTTTATCTGATTCTATGAGCATTTCCTACACGGATTGAACAGCTGTCGCAAAATCTACGTACTTGGGTTTGATTTGGGTTCACGGAGCGGAGAGTCCTTGCGGTCATGAGTCACATCCGAGCAGTCCTCAGGTACGCCATCACGATATAAATTTCTCACGCTAAATTTATCACAACGAAAGTTTCCTACTCGAAAATCTTTGCGACCCCACAATGTGCTCTTCCGATACTCTTTGCTTGATTTCTCGTTGTTCTGTGTGATGAAGTGCTCCGCCTTTCTGGGCGACGCACTCGTTCAAGATGGTGCTCGAGTGACCGTTGACGACGACCCAGGATGCAGCACGGCGCGCATAGCGCTTTCGACAGTTGCCCGCGGACATGTGCATCTGCCCACGCTGTTGATGCTGATGATCGCTATAAGTGGGGTGTTCTACTGACCGACGAGTATCAACAGGAGCAGGATGTCTGGGCTCGTGATCGACGATGGTGTAGCTACAACGAAATTGCTCTCTGGTAATTTATCTTTATCATGATGAAAAAGTTCCGACTGCTCATCTGTAGCATCGTCTTTGTATCTCCCCAAAACACTTGAATTTCTCTTTACTCTGCTTTGCCTTGTGATAGAAACCTAATGCGAGACCTGCTCCGGTACGATCCATCCATCATACAGTTCGGATGGCTGCTAACCGCTCAATTTATAGCTCAATGATATACCACTCTTACCAATTGCATAGGGAAGCTCGGTCAGCATGGGCTGGAAGGTGGCTGCTCTAAGGTCGAGAAATTTTGAGTACATTATGAACTAGTTTATTGATGACCGGATTAAAAATAAAACCAATTTCAACTTGTCATTGGGCTAGATATAAATGAAGACGTATGGGGAATGAAATAACTGACTGGTTAAAGTTACCTCCTTACATGGCCAAATTGGCCAAATTAATTCGCTCTGATTAACGCCGAGCACAAAACGATATCATTATATCATGTAGGGACAGTGAGGTCGTTCATTCGTTCAAAAACTACGTTGGCTAGCGGTTAGTCTTGCCCGTATGGGAACAGCTGTGTACATCCTGGCGCTACCGCAGCGGTGAATGCCTCGAAGAAGGCGTCCAAATAGAAATTCAATGCCGTACGAAGATCACCGGTTGGGGCGGGATATAAGCCTACCACCGTCTCGTTCACGAAGTTGGTGTAGAGCAGGCACGGTGTAGTAAAATCAGCCGAGGTCGGGTCGAGCACGTAATTGTTGACCCCTCCCACGTTCCTACCTGGCTCAATGGGGTGAGCGGCAAACACGACATCGGAACCCTCGCCGGTGACTGAGTGGTTGGGACGGAAGAAGCCGTCGGGGAAGCGGCTGTTCTGGAAGAAGCTGCGAGCGACATCTATGTCCAACTGGCCATCATTGTTACGTCCATCAATAAAGAAATCGACTGGAAAGGCGGATTCAACGTAGGCGGTGAAGTACCGGGGTGCAACAAAGGTGAAATTGGGGTTTGTCGCGATAGACCGTTGAATGCGTTGGAAGCGTAGCTCTCCGGCAACAGTGAGGTTATACTTTCCACCACCGAAGCGATTGCTGAAATCTATAAACTGATGTTACAACAACCGTTAGTTAGAGGGTTATCGAGAGGCTTTGAGCACATACTTGATCAAATAACGTCTCATTAAAATCATGATTATTTCCAAAGAAGAAATCTTCGCGAGTGATACTAGCGTCGCCTGTAATGAAGTATTAAATCACCGATAGATAAAAGATGGGAATAATGTGCTCGCCTTCGAATACGGCGTGTGTATCAAGTCCTCCAACAATGGCAGGTGCAGGTGGATTGGGGCCGGTGGCGGGAGTCTTGGAACCAATACTCATCTCGTTGGTAATTACGTTCCCGTCGACGAGGAATGTTCCATATGCTAAAAAGCGAGCTAATCCGTTGTCCATATTGAAACCTGTCCACAACTAAATGTGAGATATAGGCCATAAATTTATATAATTTACGATGTACCTTCTTGCGCCGCCTCAATTATCTGGTTCGCTGTGACAATACCGGTTCGAGGAAGGTACTTTTTAATAAAATATGAGTTTATATTTATATCGATGGAGTTTCTGACGCACCCCATGAGAAGCGAGCGTATTTAGCCCGGGGCAAACACCGCGGATATCGCCTGGCCTAAGTGGTTGCCACGGATGAGCAGGATCATTGACGAGTTTGGCAGACGTGTCATTCAAGGGAGCTGGAGGCGGTAACGGAGGTGTGAAGTTGAGCGTAGGAATAATCAGATCTAGCTGTTCCCTGGTGAGTCCAGCAAGGGACATGTGCGAGGGGAACGCAAACGTTGCTCCACTGAGAGCTAGAAGTGCTGTCTGCAAAAATTGAAGATGAAGCATTGTTGGACTAGGTAGTGTCTTGAATGTAGAAGTATGTGGACTTGTTGTGCATAGTCCTAGGCAGAACAACGTCTTTTATAGGTCCAGAAACATATTCTCGGAAGAGATAGGCCCCTGAAACGCCTTAGGTGTCGGTGAGAAGTAGGTGTACGCGTCACCCTAAGGTTCACGCGGCTGTTGGTAATGCATGTATTGCGACATGGCAAACCTATCTGCCGATTGTATTGTACATCCAAAATAGTAAAAAGAGTGGCAAGTACGATGTTCCATATTTTTTACAGGGAGAAAACTAATTCCGTACGCCAGATACTAGTAGCTGCCTCTTTTTGGTATAGTATAAACAAGACTTGCAAACCACACGAAGAGTTGCCCTTTGCTCAACATGAACATTGCACCCGATTGTTGTCTCACTTGAAATGAAAGTGGAGCTTCCAGGCTGTTTGTATTATTCCGTGTTATTTTAATTGAAGAACAGCTGTTGTATTGGCCTGCGGGAGGAGTCGTACGCGTTAATGACAAAAAATGAGGAAAACACCTTGGCTTCACATTGCATATACTCAAATATTGTGTTAAGTGAGGACCAATCATCGTATCAATTAGTTTAGTTGACAACGAGACGCCTGTAGCATTTGACCTGCGTTAAAGAATCGTGGACAAAGCTAGACACATTTAAGTTTCTCGCCAGTGTACATAAAACGGGAAAAGAAATTGCTGAATATCTTGCCACCCAATTTGAATCTGTGTATTCCAATTTTCTCTCCTCTAATTGGCTCCTACCGGCGCTTTTGCATTCCCCATTAGAGTCCTCAGTTGCTTCTCATCCTAATTATTAAGCACGCTTGAAAGCAACAATGACTCAGACAGTCATCGTTGGTTAGACGAGTACAAGATTTCTGACTAAACCTCTGATCCTGTACAGATCATATGTGGTAACACTGCTTCTTCCACCCCTGGATAAGTGCGTGTACTGGTGCTCCTTGCTCAAAATACATAATTTACGACATCTTGCAATTGATCCCCGTTAAATAGAGCAGATTCTAGCTCTCAGCCGTAATTCTCGGCTTGTATGGGTCAACTGTAACCCTCTGTAACCTCGGCGCTCTTGCAGCGCTTGTACCAGCTCCGAGCCATGACGTATTTGTGTGTGTGAATCACAACTATACGGACAGGCCGTCTTATTCATCAAGAATCTAGAATCAACGAAGAAGTCCGCATGTACCCGTAGGTGGTTTATCCTGTCCCCAAAATTTCTCGCCCCCCGCCTTCCATCTGCTCTAGCTTTGAGGCACTGGTAGAACTAGCTTGCGCAAACGCTGGTATAGAATGCAGCGAGGAGGGAACGCTCATCGTCAAATCAACATCTATCTGACTGAAGCTCCTGTTTTCCGTCAAAGACCGTTGTTTGGTACGCACAGCTCGTCGTCGAGCATTGATGAAGAGTACAAGGCCTCGTAAGCGCTAGAGACTGGGCGGTGTCAAGTGAGTCCGACTTGTGGAAATCGTGTATCCAGGGACGTATCATAAAAGCGCTTCTGTACAAGTACTGTCTCTGTAGCGTATAGACCCAGCCTCAACTTGATTATCGACGACGGGAGTCATGAGAGAAACATTCCCTTGGAATGGAGCTATCTTTGGACCACCGTCCTGATGTCGCAGGCGTGATCGAATCCTGATGAAGCCACTCAGTGTTTTCTGCTGCAGAACTTCCCTTATGCGTATCCAGTATCAGCGCCTGGTGGAAATTTTGATTGTTTCCGCGTTCTGTATATCAGACTCTGACGATCATTTCAAAGTTACATTGAGGATGATAGCACCAAATAATTAAGTTTTCGTATGTTGTAGAATTACGCTACAACGGCGTGGATGATACGGGGAACTACAGGTAATTGAGACTGATGACAGTGAAAGTATTATGTGGGATCGAGGTATCTTACGCGATCAAGATGTTCAAAATCTCAAGCGTCTACATTAGCATTAGGAGTGCCCTCGTCCCCCTGCACTTCCCAAAATATTTTGTAACACTTGTATCATTGATTTAGCGCCCGGGTCGTGAGTTAACCAGACAGCCACAGTTGGTTGAAAGAAGTTACGTTGATCAGATACAATCCAAAACCTAGTATACGTATCATGATCACCTACTGTCTACATATAAAGGGAGTACAACCTGGCTGATGCTCTCAACTCTACTTCACCACTGTCACACGGCTGGTCCGTCATGCAACAGAAACTCAGAGCTGGTCTCATAGGAATTATCCTCGCCTTTCTTCTCATTCTCACTGCCGCAGCCCCCATCACTCCACACAAAACTTCTTCCTTAGCCTTTGCATCGCTCAACGCCTCCCCAAACCTGCCCGTTCCGCCGCTCCCGGTCTCTGATAGCATACTCAGAAACTGTCAGAATCTGGTTACGAGCGCGGAGAAGACGAATGTGTCAGTCCCTAGAGAACTAGATGTTTTATACAGGCGGAATATTTTTAAGAAAATAGGGCACGCTTTCAAATCAAGTCTGTCATTTTCTTTTTTGCTGCTGAAGAATATTGATACTTATACGGCGCAACAGTTGGGAGGAAAATCGGCGGGTTTGTCAAAAGTAACCTCGGCGGCATAGTGTCCACAGCGGCTAAGATGGTATAGACCATCGCCTTCGATGGCTGGATGCTAAAATTCGAGCGATATGGCGTATTCAATGATCACAATTGAGCTCATTCCTTTGTAAAATTTCACGAGAGTAGCGAGAAATTTATTAGACCACTTTGATTGCGTTGCTACGAGGCCCAAATGCCGAACTGTTTTTATCTTTGACCCGTTTTTGACTACCGCCACAGCGAGCGCAGATGGAGGCGTAAATCTTGAATGTGATTGATTGCACCTTGTATTTAAAATAGCCCTTGAATCCTGTGGCATATACTTACTGCATAGTTACGTCTCTAGGATCATGGAACTTCAGATCTACTCGCCATATAAACTTCTGCATTTAGCGATCGAGAACGCCGGGCTTTCGGCAGTGATATTGAACGCTGTGGCGCGAGGTGGCGCTGGCGAGGCGTAAACTAGGTGACATCTTTTTCAGAATCAAACACCACGCAGCCGAGTGGGTTGTGCGCTGGCCCTAAAATAAAATGACGTCCTGTATAATCAACTTATTTCACGCACACCAACGGTCCGAACATAAAATAACAGTACTCTATCGTCCTAGCGAGGGTCTACTTCTGTCCAGCCTGGAATGCGATGCACGCCTCATTCAGCGCCCCGAACACCGCGTTCACCAGCATACGCTGCTCGACAGTCGCGTTTAACTGTATCATTGAAACTGTCAGAACGGAATCATATGTATGACAGACCAAATAAAAAGCAATTGAATGCAGACGACACGTACCTTATCGGGATGTACCCTCCCCACCGCCTTCACATATGCGCGCTTTACCTGTGCCGCGCTAACGACATCGTGGAGGCCCTTGACTGACGCACCTTCAAGAACTGCATCCCATAGCACAGAGTCAAGGCTGCACAGCAGGGCTCGGATGTTCCCCTCCTTCCCCCCACGCCACGCCAGCACACGTGCGTCCACCGTGTCCTTCAGCGCTGCGCGTGCCGCGTCGTTCGCATCAGCTGCTGCGTTCGCTGCTTGCAGCGCGGCGACTGCCTTCGACAGACCCGCTGGCGTGACAGTCCTGTGCGGCGCACGCGGTGTGGGTCGGGGCTTCGCTGCAGGTTTCGCCCGCACTTGAGTGCCCGAGCCGCCGCCGCCGATCATCCCATGACACATTGTCCGTCCTCTTGACGCTTCGCTGCGCACTCCCACGCCCGCCCACGCACAACCTGCAAGTGCTTCCCAGTCTGCTGTCGCCCCGGTTCCCGCGCATCGCGACACTCCGCCCGGCGCCGGAGTGCCTTGGCATACCTGTCAGCCAGGCGTGTCCTAAAGGATGCGTGATAACTGTACTTATATCCTTCTGAATCTGATATACTTAACATTACCATCAGTGATACCACGACAATCGCAATCATAGTACAACACTACAATGCCCATTGAACGTTCAAATTTATGGCAAGTCCATTTCAGATGAATATTACAGTGGATAACTTCCAAAGGATTAACTATACAAGTAGCCGATAAAGCATCAACCAATAATAGGCCCGTTGGTCTGGGGGCTGGCCATCATCTAAGTACTTATGGATGTTCATGCAGACACACAGCTTGGACCTATAACACAAACACTATAGAGATCGCTAACGTGTTCTCGGCTTGGGGGTACTGGTCTTACGCCGGCCTGGAGGCGTGAATTCGTCATCGTCACTGTCATCCGCACATTCGTCATATATCGGGCCGGAATCGCGCCATTCTGTTTTTCCTTCAATGAACTGAGCGGTATTACTAACGTCAGGAATAGCGACCTTGCCACCTCCATGAGCGTTGGACCCAAAGGAGGTAGTGAGGTCGGGGTCACGCCTGTATGCTCTTTGCGTGGATCAGCAAGTATTTCTGAATGTAATGTGAAAGAGGGGCTCACTGTTGATTTGCGGAACACTCTGGTCTATGAGCTCTTTCTTCCTCGGCGCGTTCTGAATCGGAAATGTGCGCGATCATCGATATGTTCCGGCGGCAGTTGAGGCACATCGCAACAAGAACATTTGGCTGAGAAGGACATTTGGAGTAAGAAAATTCAGCCTTCGACCCCATTGTGGGATATGGTTGGAGTCGGTTGGAAATTCTTGAAAACGTGAGGTAATTGGGCTCGAGAGAAGCGTTGCCTGTTGCTTTAGCCCAGTCGAGTTTTGCTTTTTAAACGTGAATGGCATGAGTGGCACAAGTGGCATTTCTACTTGCATGGCTCGGCCATTGTACAATGTGTAGGCCACGGCACTAAGTCCCGATGAGGTAACACCACTCGGCTTAGGAAAGCGTGGCCTTCAAGTGGCGCTATGTATCAACCCGCCTGCGGTTGCGCACAATTGCACTGGTTTTCGGCTTCAACGGAGTGCCTTAAACATAGCGCGCTTAACTCGAGAGCACTCTTACTTACCATGTCGAGTACGAGACTGGACCGACTATGCTGGGGCTGCGGTGTATAAACCCGAGTAGTTTCTCGACGCCATTGATACGTTACCATGCAGCGAGTGCAGCCTCCTCGCATTTAAAGACGGACTGAAGAACATCAATTAAAGGAACGCGCGCCGTCGGCTGGCTCCATCGGAACCATTAAGTCGCTAGGAAGGTCTATTACTGGGCGATCGATGCATTGTACACGAGCAGTGCGTAGATATTATAAGGATCAACGTTAGGCTTAGGCTACCGGCTACTTCAACAAGCGTATGTAGTCTAGATCAAAGATAAGATGTATTTGAAGAAAGCCTAGAAAGTTAGATACTTATCTATCTTGAGTCGCGGTATATAGCAGGAAATAGAGTGTAGTACGGGACGACATTAGCATCCCCATGGTCCAAAATAACGGTCAGCGTTCTCTCGGTACGCCGTATGCACCTAGGCTGGCTAAGGCGGTGAGTCGTGCTCCCCGGATACACAAGCACCGCCATTAGTTGTTGTACCATCAGCGCCCCTCTACAGCCCAGCTCACGAAAGCCACAAGAATTTGGACGGTCTCCCGCTGTGGCGAAGAAAATAGAGCGCCGCCAGTTCAGTTCCCTCCCTTTCTCGAATTCATTGAATGCAAGAGTAAAGGAAATTGGGGGATCAGTGGCTGTGCTATACCGTAAAACGAGTGAGTTGATGAGCGCGAACAGAAGAAAATGAGGAATGGGCGCACCGATGAGGCGGCGAACGACGTACTGGATAGTGATATGAATGTTTATCGTGGTTGTGTTCCTGTCTTTAGCTTTTACGCCCTCGTACACAAGGTCAGCTGGGAGTTCGTTGATGAGCACGCGCCCACGCCGTCCACGAAATTCGACGAAGACAACATTCCCGCGCCCCTCACAGCATTCCCACGAGCCACCGACACATCGCACCGCCGCCGCTACGTCCTTCTCGCCCTTTCTCGCCCTTCCACTCCATTTTACAACATATTCACATTATTTTACCCTTCCCCGAGTATTCTACGCGGTCA
>JAEKIV010000846.1:0-11657 GCA_016801325.1 Hypholoma fasciculare
TCGATAGTAGGGAGCAGCGGTGACTCTTGCACGGTCAACTGTAGCAGGCGCAAAGATGTTGTAGTTGGATAGTGGTAGCGTGAGGGGATGAAAGTTTCATGCAAGTCACAGGCTGACAACGCTGACGTTTTGAGCGCTTCGGCAATCCCCGGAAATTCGCCGATTATAGACCGACTTCGATTACCCTCTTTCTGGTTCGATGAGTAGATAATTTTTACTTTCATTAATGCTATTGAAAATTAAGCTCTTTCGGAAGATACATGTTGGTTTTTTCCTTGGTGACTTGATTAGCCAAAGCCAACGCACAACGGCTTATGGCTATAAATAAGCTAAGTACTCGCCTTTGTTTGGCGGCCGCCTTTGTTACTGTGCCTTTCATGGCCTTTCACGGGAAAATTTATAAATATCACCCTATTCCTTCCCATCTGTTCAGTACATACAGAACTCAGAACAGCGACTCCCGCCATGGCAGAGCCTTACCCCTTTCCAGAAGACTTGTTCACGACCAATCGCGCTCAGACAGACGAAGAATGGGCGGCGCTCAAGCGTTTTCTCACTATTTACGATAGGCAGATCGCTATTATCGATGAGGAAATATCCGATCGTCAGAACGAGAAAACGAGGATTATCAAAGCTATTGCTCCCTTCAGGCGTGCGTTCTCTCCGTTCCGCCGTCTCCCAGTAGATATCATACGCGAGATATTCTCCGCATGTATTGACCGCACACGCAATCCAACATTGGCGCCCAGCACAGCCCCGACTCTCTTGACTCACATCTCCAGTGGCCTGCGGCACCTCGCACTCAGTACCCCCGAGCTTTGGACGGCAATCCACATCCCGATCACGAAATATATCAAAGGCACTACATATGCAAGACGAATAATCAAGAAAGATATCTTCCCATGCGCCCACGGTGTTGAAGAGTGGCTCATCCGGCGCTCCGAGGAAATGCCACTCAACATCTCTGTAGACGAATTCGACAGCGGCGCTTCGATATCGTTGAAGTACTCAAATGCCATAACCGATCAAATTGTTAGGATAATGTTATTATGCCGTTCGCGATGGAGAGATGTTAGCCTTGGACTGGTCTCGGGCTCGCTGCTTCACTTTCAAGACGTATATCCCTATCAGATTCCACTCCTACGATCCATTTCACTCTCCGGAAAACACGCCCCAGTGAGCGCCGTCTGGCGAAAAAGTTGGATGCTGGCCGCCCCGTCATTGGAGAGATTTTACATTGACATGCAACAAATAAATCGCCGAGGAGACACTTCCCAATTCAAAGTAAATTGGAAAAACCTCACGCACCTCGCTCTCGGGGGCTTGAAGTGGGCACCTATAACACAACTCTGGGCGTTGACCCAACTGCCCATTCTCCTCCAGACGACCCGGCTTGTCAAGCTCAAGATCGGTACCTTTGCTATGGCTACTGACATTTTTCCCCCCAGCAATATTCATCTTCCATTCCTCCAGGTTCTAGAGGCGGAAGAAAGCTTTCTTTCTGTAATTCCATCTGAGGGCCGTGCAATACTCGAGGTAATAAAGGCACCAAAGCTACGCACTCTCATATACAGCTCGGTAGAAGGACCAGGCGCAACCTCATTTCCACCTCCCTCTCTTATATCATTGCTCAAGAACGCGCAGGAGGTGCGGGAGCTTTCCATATCCTTCTTTCAAGACCCTTCACGCGAAGCATACCGCGCAGTTCTTGGCCTCTGCCCGCATCTCACCGTATTGCGTATTCAGCGTTCCCCCGGTATTGACGGAAGCATCCTCTTACCAGAGCTCATTCTGAACGACGGCAAACAATGCCTGTGTCCGAATCTGGAAGCGTTCTTGTGTTCTTCAACGATGATCGTGACTCCAGAGATCATATACGAATTTATATCTCGTAAGGGGGGCGAAGTATTATCTCATTTAAAACCTCTCAAGGCTCTCAAGATTTACGAGATAATTCTTGATACGGCCAAAGCCAGAGCCACTTACGATCTTGCGACGACCACAGAACTTTCGATGAGATTGAACGACATACTTTCTACGACAAAATTTTCCTTTGACCAACAAGCTTTTTGGGACGATGTTCGGGTCTATGACCAACAGTCGTGGATGAATCACGCTTTACCATAAGGCCTGCACAGTACTACATGTATCTCGCAACACAATTAAGTTCTCTCGATAGACCACTACCACGTAGTCCACGCGTAGTACACGCTTGTATACCTAAATGCAAATAATTTGTGGTGAATCAATTGTGTGATGGGAAGAAAACGATGCATACTTAAGGAAAGAGTCGAAGAGAACGCGGAGTCGGATCGTTGACTATCAGTTACACGTAAACAAACTTGGTGTGAGGCGGACAACGCATCATGCAGCGAAAATGGCAGCAGCAGACACGGACGAGTATAATTGACACGCATGAGGTGTCATTATGCAGACCTGCTGCTGCGTGGGCCATTTTGCGCCCAGAAAAGGATCCAGAGGTGCGTGGAGTGTGAGTACACGGAGTTCATGCTGACGAACTATTTTGGGAACACGCCACTCGTTCATTGGCGATTGCTCGTAGTTCTGCTGAGGGTGCTGTACTGGATCGAAAACATTGAGGAGATCAACCCCGCAGACCTATTATTTGTTTTGACAGTCCAGTTACTGAAATATTTATCAACAACCCAGGGTTTATGAACTGGAGTGCAACCGTCTGCGGCAGTTCGGTTATTTTGGAATTTTTCGAACAAACGTTAATGCCGTGAGTTTGGACATGTGTAAGTTATATGTTACGTGTCCTATTAAAGCTCCCGTGTGAGCTATTGGGCTGTTATCTGTGTACTTGAGATATATTAAAGGCGTAACTTCAAGCCTGAGTGGCACACAGATACACCACAAGTGCATGAGCGCGCTGGGATAGAGGGGTTCGTCGATCTCCGTATGCACAAAGCTAGATATCCCAAATTAGCACATGTATAACAGTAATCCACAGTAATCCACATACGACGATTCAAATGCTAGGATGTCCGCTGGGTTCTCTAGAATTTTGATCAACTTTGACAGATGACACACACGTACCCGGATTTCGAGTTCCCCCGAGCTGAATGACAAATGTAGAACATCCAGCACAACCTATTGGCCGCTCTCTTTTATTCGAACGTGAAAATGACTCCTAATTAAAGAAATCTCAAGCTGAGCGGGATGGCATACACATGTGAACACACATACAATTCGTAATATTCATCGCTTGGGTTGGTGACTGAGTATCTGGCACCGCGGGCAGACATGGGAATGCAGTTAGAGTGCAGGGAATAGTAACCCTAACCAGATGCTTGACGAGTCATTTATCGAAAGCGGGGGTAGTATACGACGTGGGCCCCATCCTCGTGTTCACCGAAACAAGACCGCGCGGTCTCCGTGCCGTTCTTATAACCCAGTGGGAAGTTCACTGCTCCAACGCCACTCTCATACCCGACCCCACCATCACTGTCTCCGCCTTAGGACTGTCCATCTAGCACAAATGGATTATTTCACTTTTCAAGACTGGTTCCACTTGTATGTTCCGCCAGCATCATTGCCTCAGCCACAAGTATCATCAGAAGCTATCGGCCAACAACAGCTTGACTCACCTTGTTATTTGAGCCTGACGCCTTCTCAAACACCGCCGAACAATGGTGTTCTCTACACAGAACATAATCCGGATCACTTTGCCCAGGGCGACGACGACGATCCTGTTGAATTCACAACAGAACAGGAAACTTACCAAAGATGTGGTACTGGCACTGCAGAAGGATGCAAAAGTTAGTCTAAATGCACATTCCTGATAGCAGTGAAATAATCATTACATCACAGGGTCGAGCCACTCACTGCTCGCCAACACTGGCGACAGGTCGGTCGGGGACGTCGACAACGACGACGTACCCGATCCCAACTATTCAGAGTATGAGAATGCCCCAGCCTTCGAGTCATATGACTATTTATCAATCTCATCCACCGCATCTCTCAGCGTCGACGGCTCTGATTTCTATCCCGGTGTCAATGTAAATTTTACCATGTCACCTAGCGACATCAACTCACCTTTGCCGAATGGACACATTGACGCACCCAACTACGGGACTTGTCCATACGATTGCAGCTCTCCAAGCACTTCGGGCTCGACATACGCCTCTCCAGTCGGTGCATTAGAGACGTTGGATTCCAGCTCTGAGTCAATAGCGAAATATCCGGCATACGGCGATTATCCCACAAGCACATATGATGGCGTTGGAGATGCCTCCCCGTCGAACACAAGCTTTCCCGACACAAGCTCACCAAGTGCTTCAAACACAAGCTTCTTGGTCGAAGCGTTAGGCTATTTCTTGTTCTTGTTCGGTGAAGGGGAGCCAACTTTCGAGGAAACAAATCTGGAGCAAGGTGTGTCTGGTCGCATCTGTCAGGAGATATTCAATGATTCACAAAGTATAAGCTCCTGACCCCCCCGTGGGCCAGGACGCCAGCGCCACCGCGATAGGCCCTGAAGAAAATGACAACACGGGAAACTGTGAGTCAATCAATTGATTTAAAGGGGATAAAAATCAGGTTAAAGAGGCCATTGTTTAGTCGATTTCGAGCAGACTGGCAATGAGCAGCCTGCTCAGAATGTCAATTCCTTCCATGAAGAGGGAATTGAAACCACATCAATTAGATTTGACCATGACACCGGAGCTGGTCCCTCCATGGGTTCCAGTGTGGCTTGCGCTATGCTGGACATAGGGCTAGCGCGACATGAACAAAGGTAATTGTTAGGCAATTCCCTCCTGACGGAATGGAAAACTAACGGCCCGCGGCAGAGACGATGGGGCCGCTATCATATTGGCGGCCTCAGAGGAACCCAAGGGTAAGGGGAAACGAAAGGCGATGGACGCACCGGAGTCGCAGCCGCCGTCCAAGAAACGTAAGCCGAATTGACCAGCCAAAGCGTCGCCCATTTTCTGACTCGATGTATTCCAGCACGTGTAGAGCCGTCGGCCCAGATGATGGACACCATCATATATACATGGCCCATCCCAGATTTCCCAGTTCACCTGGAGGGGTTCAACCAGAGGTAAACAACAGTGATCATACAATGATACAGAGCTCACCGACCTTGCATTCGCCAGGGACGCCAAGGAATTCGTGCATGTTGGCGGTGAGGGGCTGACATTGTTATCGGGACAAGAGTCTTCATACGGGACATTTGTGCGTGACAAGAACGGGGAAGTGAAGGTACGAAGTGTAAGTTTTATCGATGAGTTGTCGATGAGGTGGATGGATGGAAAAAATGCTGATCGGATTCTTCATAGATGGTCTCGGCACGTGACCGTCACGCTCGCCGCGCGCAGAAATTGAAGCGATAATTCACCGAAATCGTTTCCGCAACAGCTCCGAGTCCGTGTCGAGTACAGTGCTCAACCTGCTGAGCCAATCGCACCTGTGTCATGCCCCCACTACCGCTATTACATATATAGATACGATACAAATATTCATACGCCCCAATGCCATACACAAATTTTTTGCCGGATTTATATTAATTTTATACTCTATCAAAAATTGGATGCCAGACTTTGAACGTCAAACTATGAGCTTGAGTGCTAGATTTCCGAGACATAAATGCTATTGGAACAGTATGAGCCTCTATTGCATTCCATGTATATTTCGATGCGCCAGTGTTACCGTGAGCTCTGCATCTACCGCCTAGCACGAGAATTCTAAGCAATGTGTATCTTCCGTAAGCGTTAAATTAAGGTGAAAAAGGAATTAATCATGCGCCAGGAGGTATAAACCACTGCATCATAGCGTCGAACCCATGAGTTCTCCAAGGTCTACAGATTTGCAGGATTTCAATATGTTGGCCGCTTGCAACTTTGTGGAAATACGCGTACCGCTTGACCACTATTCGTACTTGCGTCGACCCTAGGACCGATTCTCCGGGCGCTGGAAGCTAGGGTGAGCGACGAGGGAGAGCGAAGAGTATAATCACGGCACAACTCAAATTATGGGTGACATGTAAAATTGACACTGCAAGCTTGCCCAGCGTCGACGATCCGTTGGGTCTGCAGAGTAGGGTGAGGTCCGTGGTGAAGGAGAAAATGCGCAGGGGGTTCGAAGGAATCTATGACTCGGACGTGGGCTGCGCACAGCACGAGACATCCTTCGCCAACGCTGTTATCAGATATGTACAGAATAGTCACCTAACCGACAAGCGCAAGCAGCGAGATCGGGCCAGTGATTATCAGTATGATACTGATTGCACTGCAGCGGAGGAGCGACCGCTGACGGAAGAGGAGACGGTACCGTCGCGCTGGTGAGGGAGGATGCATGCATCGGAATATAATTGCGAGGGGCAGGGAAATTATCCATAACCAGAGGTCGTCCACATCGCACACGGAAGTACCAGTGCCATCAGTGCCTGAATGTTTGATCAGCATACAGCCGTTGGAATCCCATTTCCAATGCGCTGCCACTCACAGTAATAATGCCAGACGCTCTTTGGTTTAACCGCATACCTCCTTTCTATCTCATAACCCCCGATAAATGAAGATGGCGATGTCGGTAACGGTCCCGGAAGCGAAATGCACCAGGCCCATAAATTCAAGCGCGAAGCGCTCACACCGCACACACCGTTGGTGGCAGATGTAGGCTGAACGTAGGGATTTAACAATGTCGCAATGTCCACGGTACACGATTGGACACGTTACAGTGACAGAGCGGAAGGCCATGGGAGACAATATTCTGCCCTTATATATACCTAGAATTGTGCAGAAAATGGCAAGCCAGAATGATTACGAATAGTGAGTAACGAGAGAACCACGAGAACCATATCATAGATTACAAGAGAGAGGCACGTCCGCCCTGAGAACTTAGAACTGAGATGCAATCGCTGAAGGCGCCAAATTCTTTGATGCGTTAAAGAGCAGCCGTCTATTGTGTGGTCGGCCGAGATGTTGTGACTGAATACGTTGTGGTCACGGTGTTGGACGAGAGCTCCTGAAGCGCTGAGAGCTAGGAGCCCATGATATCATAAAGAGCATCGGCTTCTCTTTTGTAGTCGACTGTCGTAGGCACCGCGAAGACTAGTGGACACGTCGTGGTTGTGGGAGAATGAAAGGTTGACAGCGTTGATGTTGACGCGGACGCGTTGAACCTACCTCGGCAATCCCCGAAATTCGCCGAGTTTAGACCGATTTCGATTACTTATGTTGACTCGAAGAACCGCCTCTGAAGCGCGTATGTTAAATAACCGGGTTCGCACAAATTATAACAACATTCAATACTCGCAATAGTTACATGTGCACTGAGGTACTGTATACATGTAAAAAGCCTTGCGAAACTAAATTCAAAGCATCCGAAACCGTCTGAAAGCTGCTGGGTGGTAGTACCCAGCATGCTGAAGATCTTGGCCCAAATTCTCACTCGGAGACGGCGAGCGCCTTGAGAATAGCATGGCCAATTGGCAGAGCCGAAGCTGGGTTCTGGCCTGTAATGAGCTGGCCGTCAACTATGACTTTAGGCTGTTGAAAATGAGACTGTAAGTATTTTGATTGTTAGATCTGGTGAAATGTGCTACTCACCTTCCAAAGGTTCTCCGCCTTGGCATACTTTCCGCCCAATTCGACAATCCTATCTTCTAACAAGAACGGAACTCCCTGTAAATATACAGTGAGTACAATGCCTATACCTTCCCGATTCAATTAGTGAAAATATTAGTTACGCACCTTGACGGCGTCGATGGCAATTTCTTCCGCGTTGGAAAATCCGGTGACATTTCTTCCCGCAAGAATGGATTTTCCCGCTGTGTCGACTCCACCAACGAGAGCACTTGGAAAATAATTAGTTATGAATGGGAATAGTTCAGATAACCTAACATACGCTGTGCCATGGCAGACAGCCGAAACTATCTTCCCAGCGTTCCAAAACTGAAGATCGTGAGTATGAGGTACATAAATTCACTTAGACACAGCGCAACTCACGTCGGAGACCACTTGGGCGTTGACGGGGTCCTGAGAAAGATCAATGATGGGACCGTGTCCTCCGACGTAGAAGACAGCATCGTAGTCCTTGACGTTGACATCCGAGAGCTTTTTGGCACTGGATAATTTAGCCTTGACCACGTCGTCGCTCAAGAATTTAATGCAGTCTGCATCTTCGGCAAAAGACTATTATTAAACTTATCAGTGGGGGGAATCAGCTGGCTTATAGTAAATGCATACCCTTGCGCTGCCCTCGTCGATCGGGGGGTTGGGACCCTTGGGGGAGGCAAAATCGATACTAGCGTGAGCAGAGAGGATGTAGTACGGGTGTGCAGCCTCGGGGAGATAATATCCCTACACATTTACGCAAACCCGACAGTGTGAATCAACGGCTAGGAATTAAGTAGAGATAGAGCGTTTTCGTACCGTCTGTTTCCCGGTGAGGGTCTTGTCAGCACTCGTGAAAACAAAGAGAATAGATGGCATATTGATCAGGATTCGAGGGAGTTGAAAGCGATTTCAAAGTGAGTTGAAGCTGGAGATTGAGGTTTAAATGTGATTCGTAGAAGCGGTGAAACCACGCCGCTTTTAAGAAAACTGCAGACATCATTTAAACCACTGACGTATACTATCTCTTGGATAAGAACTTATTCAATTACTCATCGACTAAGATAGCAGCGCGCTTTCTTAGTACTGCAACGACAATTCATTCACCGTGCCTACCGTATCTTCATAAGAGCATTACAAATGCCAGCATCGCCGTGATGCAATAGCTCATCCGCTCGCTGTAGATAGCATTGTGCTCACTGAGCTGAACGCAGGTGCGCAGCCACTCTCGCGCTACCTGCGGCGATGTGAGTCGGCGACGTGAGTCAACGTTGTTCTATTATTATTGTACACATTAGTGATCAACTGACCAGGCTCGGGCTTACAATACTCAACTTCTATTCCGCGTGAAACCGCAATTCCAAGCGCCAATGAAAAGCTACATGGCAAGTAAGATCTAGAGACCATACACTCAAGTTCTCTCTCTATCGCTGGCCGCGTATTAGGACCACGCGGTGGATTACATAGCATAAGAAAAAAGAACTAAGGATCGTTTCAAATCGTTGAAAACACTTGAAAAATTCTCCGGTAATCTATCAGCATCGATGGGGTGACGTGGACTTACAATTCCTATTATAAACACAAGCTCGTTCCCGATATCTTTAGGTCAGGGTTTAGTGGAGGGACCTTGTCTAAAAATGGCAGGCTATTTGAAGGTTTCTCAATAAAGAAGTTTATTCTCAATTCTCGCATGATACACAGTTATTTCCCTGAAATCTAGTGGGGACATCAGGCCGACTGACGACGAATAGATGCGGCACGGTGTCGAAGCGCACGCCTACTCGGCGGCGGCAGACAGACGAGGGAGTGGAACTGCCACCGCGGGTAGTAACAGCCGCACAATAGTGCGGAAAAGTATATACAGACCGCCATCCTGAGCCTGATTTAGCCTCAGCGGACTGGGTGAACTGTGCAGTGATTAAGCAAACGCTCGTCCTACGAAGGTCGTGGCGTACACACCACTCAGGCTGTGCGAGTCCGCCAAGCTGACTACTACGCCCAGCTGACTAGTACTACACGCAGGGAACATGAGCCTATCGCTGCGATTGAGCATGCTGTCAATGAGCGCTAGCGCCCAGATCTTGGGTAATCTGTGCGCGGTGACGGTTGACGGCCTCGCAGGCATTATGGTGTTCGCGCCTCCGTTCCTCGTGATGCCTGTGCATTCCTGAAGCGCGCTGATTTTCGGGCCCGTCCTGGTTCTGTGCGCAACGGTCGTTCAATTTCATTGTATTTGGGCATGCGTACTTAAGAATGCGGCCTTGTCAACTGAAAAAAAAACACATTGAACCAGTGGCTTAAGGACTGTTTTAATCAAGCATCAGTACTGGTTCTTTCTTAGCATTTTACAGTGCTTGTGCGCTGAGCCTATACACAGGAGGAATATTGGGCTCGAGTTGACACAACAAAAACAATTCAATTTTCGGCTTAAATCCCTGCACACCAGAGTCAAGCCCCAAAATAGCTTTTTCTAGCAGGTAGTGATTGTTTTGACGGTCTAATATAATGTAAAATCTTCCCAAAAACCCGAGATACGAGACAATGGACAGGTTAAAAACAACTCAAGATTGCTGTCCCCTATATACTGATGCCTAGACCAAGTCCAACTCAAGCCACATCTAAGGTCGATCCTAGGAGTAAGCATGAAGCCGGTGGGCAAGAAAAATTTACAGTTCGCAAGTACTGCCAGGATGATTTCTTGAGCTCTTCATTTAGAGAGCATGACATATTGTATTATTCTAACAAATACTTTATTCTCATCAACGTTCGAGAGATTTTCCAACGTCGTACAACCGTCGTAAGTAGGTGTGCTTAGGCCCACGGGCCGGTAGTCCGTCTGCCGAAAACGCCGAAGTGCAAATTACTATTTACGCGTTCCTTTGTCCCAACATTAGGCTCCACCACCAACTTCCAAGTGCACGATACCAAGATGGATGTTTCTTCAAACAATCCTACCCTCAAACGAAGAAGAACTGAAGCTGATAGGGCTGAATTGGAGGCGACTGGCTTTCCTGACAACGCGGTGGAACGCAGTGATCAGTTCTGGTTCGATGACGGGAATGTCGTTTTGCAAGCGGAAGCCACTCAGTTTCGCGTGCACCGTTCCATCCTTTCGCACCATTCGTCAGTTATGAAGGACTGCTTCCAGTGCCCCCAGCCAAGGGACGCGCCGACAATCGAGGGATGTCCTCTCGTCCATCTACAAGATTCAGTGAAGGATATCGGCAACATGTGTAGCCTCTTGTATGGGATGTATCTGTGCGTTCGCTTCGCTCGACCTTCGAATTTAAAAGCTTACCTTTGCGTGCTAGCGTCGATTTCAAGACGATCACTTCGGCTGTCTTGGTGTCAATGTTGCTCATGGGCCGGAAATACGAAATTACATCCTTCACCACCACAGCAATGAGCATCTTGGAGCAGCTATTTCCTCCCACCTTAGAGGAATGGGAAACTAGTCAAGCGCAAGTCAAGAATATAGTCAAACAAAACCAAAGCTTTCTCTTTGACTTGTTCAACTTGGCTTACGAATTTCCCTTGCCGTCCATCGTGCGGCCTCTCTTGATTTCGATGTGCACGATCTTCACCCTGGTGCGTTGGACTGGGCCAATTACATTTATTCGTAACTTACCTGCCATTGCGCAGGATATAATCAAGTCAGGGATACCTGACCATGCGACCCTTAACCCTGGTGCAAAGCAGTACTGCGTCCTGGGACGGATGATTCTCACGCAACTGGTCCTTCAAAAATTTACGAGGCTCTACAGCGGGACGGACTCGATCAACGCACCCGATATCAAATATGCGATCCCTACCAGAAACTGCGACTCGCGAGCGACATGTTCAACCGACATCCGGGATATCATTGTAGGACTAGTCATGGTGAACGGGACGAAATACGCCGTCTCGTTCTTGCCGCCTTCCACCAGACCGACGGCTGTCCACGGCTCCCGCCTCCGACTATGCTCCGCTTGCTTCGACCAATACAAGGAGTTAAAGATGGGCACGGGTAAATGAGCGTGACCGAGCGTGGAACGAGCGTGGCGAGCGTGGTATAGCTGTCGTGAGCGTGGTATGTGCGTG
>JAEKIV010000847.1:0-11654 GCA_016801325.1 Hypholoma fasciculare
TAAAACCGTCTATCGAGTTCCACCCCGTGTGCCATTTCTTGACGTCGTCACCGCAAGTCACGACGCTCATCGAACTGTCACACTTGGCCTTCTCTGGAAATTTACTCGGCCGTCATTCAAGTTTATAGGTGTCCCTATACCGTGTGGATGCCTAGCCACAGAGTTCCTCCAGCCTGAAAACTATTATCAAGCCATGATGTCAGATCTGTACAAGAGAGTGAACCTGAGGGTTCGCATTGCGCAAACAGTTTTGTTTGCTAAGAAGTTCTCTTTAGAGGGCTTTGAACCTAATCGTGTGCTGCTCAGGCCCTCCCCGAAACATCCGAGTTTCCTCGAGTTTCAAAATTCGCGTGTCGCACATGTCATGAATTTATCCCATGCCTCGAAACCGTCTCGCTGGCTGCAGAAAGTAAGAGCAGGCGGGGCAGCTGGTATCCTCAACGATGTTCCTGACAGCGACCTGGCAAGCCAAGTTCCAACAGTATTGACCAGTCTCAAATCAAGCAGCGAGATGGGGGCCTCTCTTGATCTTGCTTGTGCCCTAGAAAAACACGAAACGCGAGTGGCGGTGATTATCCTTATCAGTCCTACATACATGGTCAGAACTTGCCTAGAGATGTTACATTTGCAAAGCCAGGATGGGTGACCGGGGGACCGTACAAAGATGGCATCAAGCGCGGCCAGTTCGTTCCTGTGATGTGCAGTTTCGACGATCACAATCGAATGAAGTCCATTGAAGGCGAGGCTTGCACGATAACTTATTTTTCTCGAGCTGAAGACTTTCAGCTCTCCGTCAAAAGTATAATGAGATCAAGAAGTGGAAAGCCTACTTGACTGTCAACGTCTGTAAATTCCAAGTCTCAATTATGCTTGTGTTTTTGAGAATTGATGATCTGATGGCAGCTTTCGAAGCCATCGGTGAGATTTACAGGGATATATTTAGGGCCGTCATGGGACACCATTGCATCATCACCGGTTCACCATTTCTCTTCGCCGAATTGGTATTTGCGCCTTTCGGATTATGTAGACCCCAGGTAGCGTGAAAGCCTTGGGACACTGTATCCGTACCACCGCTTCCTTGCTTTCTTATGCGACATTCGACTTGACCACCCTCGTTTGCATCACCTTTCATGACGTTGAACCTGCGTGCAAATCTTCCGGTTGACGACAACGATTCACACTTTGCCTACAGCGCGGGAGATTGGAGTACACTAGCTGGTTCGACGAGGCAGTTCGAAGGGAGTGTTCATGTCACCAACAATGTTGGTGCAACAGTAGCGTTTGCCTACCAAGGTGCGTCTACAGCCAATGGTCCTTCCTTACGAGAAGCCCTGCTCGTTTCAGTTGCGTGAACTAATTTTTATTCCATGGTTAGGTCAAGCGGTTGTCCTGTACGCGACGATTCCTGGAGGAGCCACTGGAAATGTCGCAATTGATGTATCCATCGACGGAGGCAGCCCGCAAACGTTTTCTGCAACGCCTGGGTCGAGCAACGTGTATATGGATGTACTATACCAGTCCCCCACCATCTTGGAATTCGAAACACATACGGTCGTTGTCACAAATAAGGGAAGCGCCAGTTTCATGTTCGACGAGGCGCAACTCTACTCGGACGACATAAAACCCAGTATGGTGAACCCGCCGGTCATTACCACGTCCACCACGACATCAAAAGCGCCTGTCAGTACAACCCCCGCACAGGCAGTACACTCTACTACTACCTCTACTTCCAAACAACCAGATCCGTCTACGCAGTCGGCTACTTCTTCAGGTACCTCGAAAGCTGAGAACTCCCCGACGATTATCACTGAAACTAAGACCACGTCTGTTTCGATAGCCACCACATCTACGTCCTCATCATCTACTAGCTCGCTTAGTGGGACAAAGGCCTCCCTCGCCGTCTCCACTTCCAGCACGACAGTCCTCTCAGTAGAAACCTCAACCTCGTTGAGCACCGATTCGGCAGGCGACATCTTCACCTACACCAATGTATATACCACATCGCTTGTTCAATCCGTGGAAACTGGCATTCCGGTCGCTGCAACCAGTCGCGCGGGAATTCCGATCGGCGCGATAATTGGCATTGTATTCGGCGGATTGGCTTTCCTTCTCCTTTCCCTCCTCATTTTTCTCTGTGTCCGGCGGCGAACGAGATATGCGGCGGCACACGCCCTGCTCGAGGAGAAACGTGAGGATTGTATCATCTCGTTATCTTCGGTTTCTGACAGATTCTCTCAGCTATCAAGCCACTCGCGGCACGCCCGTTCAGACTTAGCGCCCGCTTGCACCCTAGCCCCAGCACGCGTACTCTTGTTTCCCGAGAGAAAGCAGAACTCCGGGGCCAAGCTGGCGAAGACCTGGGCGGGCCGTCGAGCATCGCTAATGCGGATTATAGCTCTGGTTCAGATGTTAACACTGGCGAGGACTACACATATGTGGCAAACACCACATTGGTCGCGAAAACTCTAGCGCGCCGGCCCTCCGAGACGGTAACTGACGTCGGTGCAGAGATGCTACGGCGGGCTAGCATGACTACATCAAGTTCTATGTACGCTTCCCCTATATCGGGACCGCGTGAGGATGGCCCGCCCCCGTATCAGCCGTCACTATCCGCAAGAATGCTGGATCTCGAGAGTCAGGTCCAGTACCGGTACGAGAAGGAAAGATAAGACTTGAGACATTGACTATTTTTTAAATATCATCAGGGAGACTCGCGCCCTCATACACATTCCTTTATCCACGTTCTTTGATATCTTCGTCGCTCTTTTAACACCAATTATGTTCTTTAAAGCATAAGCTGGTAGTATTCAACTCCATCAGGTTTATGGTTGTCTTTCTTTAACATGTACTAGGGCTGCGGGTCGGACTCGGTAGTTCAGTTACTTGTATCATGTGTATACTTGAATTGAACCAAAACCTATGTCGTTGTTCTCTATGTATATGGGAATAATTTGAATGATACCCAACGCGGAGAAATGACTTTCCGAGGCAACGTATCTGATATCGTTGGAGCCGGAAGGAGGGTAACTTTGACCGTCATCCGTGGACCGTAGCTAATTTGAGTTCATCTTTAATGAATTTGTTCATGTATAAATAACCTCGTCCATACAACGGAATTCAATTCTTTTGAGGTAAAACTAGCTGTATGTGGTGAGTAAGGGCCCCAATGCCGTATCACGTACATCTTTTCGAAATGTGTCAACGAAAGAGCACCGAAGTAGTTTGCACGAAGATCCGTGAAACCCCCTTAGAAGAAGCATTGCGACAATAAATCACAAACGTGCGTGCAGTTTCATACAGTCCAGCTATACCTGGATGCGCGCTCTCTCGACATACGTCAGGACTTGGGAAAGAACCGGTGGGAAGAAGTACAGGTCTGCTAAAGAGCTATGTCTAAAAATAGATTCTCTAGCCATGATGCACACGGCATCGCTCTTAACCTACGTCGGCAAAGCAAAGAAGTGTTATTTTTGCCTGCATTTCGAGGAGCTGAAGAAGTTGGAATGCCTGTATCTGGTCCGGGCGAATCAGAAGGATCATTGCCAAAAAAAACCATAAATACAAGCCACGCCTGTGCCAGGTTTAAGTCCGCCTTTCTCCCTCCTTCCACATCTCAGGGGTTCCGGCTAGATAACCATAATGTCCTTGACCTGGAAAGAGAAACTGCGTCCAGTGTCTCTTATCTTTGCGTATGTTCACTGTAACGATTCCCAGTTAACATACTCATCTTTATTGAATTTGACATTGGCAGATGTGGAACAGCATTATTCTCTGATGGTCCGTAATTCTTAGTACAATACAATGCCAACAAGATTGTGACGCTGAGGCATTTTCAACTTTCAGGATATGGCAACAGTGTCATTGGAAATGGTGAGCTGAAATATCTCAGCCCAATTGATGCAGTTCTGATATCCCTCTGCGTTCATAGTCAATACTTGTACGTTCTGAAGCTCAATCACAATTCACCCAAGGCTGATGATGGTTCGTCAATATATCCCAGTGTTGACTAGAATCTATGGTTCCAAAGAGCTTTCGATGCACAACTACAGCAAGACCTACACTAGTGTCACCTTCGCCGGGACTGTGTTCGGTATGCTGACCTTCGGTGAGCAGTCCGAGGCTTCAGGCGGAGGTTGAAGACGCTGACACCGTTTTGGGTTGCAGGTTGGATCTCTGACAAAATCGGAAGGAAATTTGGGATGGTGAGCACCATCAATCATGCTTGACAGGATATGAGACGGTCTGATAAACCGTGTTCGTTCAGATGACTGCGGCGGGTATTGTAACTCTATTCTCAGGCTTATCTGCCGCCTCTTCCGGAGCGCATGGCAGCGTTGGTGGGATGCTGAGTATGCTTGCTGCGATGAGGTATCTTTCTTGCTTTCTATACGTCTACGAAAGCTATACCTTCTCTTCGTTAGATTTTTTCTCGGGATAGGCATAGGTGCAGAATATCCTTGTGGTTCAGTCTCTGCTTCAGAGCAATCAGAAGGGCCCGGAGTCAGCAAGAAAGCACAACATCGGTGGTTCGCAATTGCTACCAGTGAGTGGGCTTTCCAGAACATGTTATTCTTGTGCTAGATAATGTTCAACAGATACTATGATTGACGCCGGCTTCGTCTTTGGGTGCTTTGTTCCGCTCGTTCTGTTCTGGATGTTAGTGTCTTCTGCTTATCTGCCAACAAAAATAGACTCAAGACTTCATCTAGATTCGGTGAAAATCATCTCCGAGCCGTATGGCGATTATCCCTTGGCCTTGGAGTCGTTCCTGCTGCAGCCGTTTTTATCTGGCGACTTAACATGGACGAGCCTCCCATTTACAAAAAGAACTCCATGAAGCACGCTAAAATACCCTACATGTTGGTTATTCGCCGGTATTGGGTACGCTTGACCGCACTGGCAATTATTTGGTGAGTTATTTTCTATTGATGAGCATGCCATCTAACATCATCTTAAAGGTTCTTGTACGACTTCATTGTGTACGCATATTCTACCTAATGCCGAACTTCTGATACTGACGATTATTTTTCTCGTTTGATAGATACCCGGTATGTTTCAAGTCTTTGATGACATCCCATAAATGATCCTCAACTGAACTATGATACCCTTAGTTCGGACTTTATTCGTCTATCATAGTAAACAAGTGAGTTTTGTGTCTCTTAACGTCTAACAGACCGATTTAATTACACTTATCATGTATAGCGTCACGGGCGGAAGTGCAGACTTGGTAGTCGTATTAGGATGGGCCACCGTGATTAAGTACGTTCCGCAGCAATCTATCATCATGACAGACAAAATTAATTTCCGTTGCAGTCTGTTTTACATTCCGGGAACACTCACAGGATCCTTCATTGTCGACAGCCTGGGCCCGAAAAACACCCTCGTAAGTTCCTGCATGCAGTTCATATTTGACACTCTTTAAAATCATTTTTTTTCAGTTATTGGGCCTTCTTTCGCAAGCTGTTGTCGGTTTCATCATGAGTGGCCTGTATACCAAGTACGCTTACGCTTCTATATTAAGTCCACACACTGTCCTCTGATTTATCCTTGAAAGATTGGTCCCACACGTCGGTGCATTTGCGGTATGATTTCTTCCTATAGAAAACGCACAGACATCCGGATTGAAATCCTCTTTTTAAACAGGTTGTCTACGGCATCTTCCTCAGCTTGGGCGAAGTTGGTGCGTTCCCACTCGGTGCCGTCATTAACATTGTCGTAACTCACATCATACCAGGCCCTGGAGTTTGCATTGGGCTTCTGTCCAGCAAGACAGGTCCGACTGCAATCCGGGGACAATTCTACGGAATAGCTGCCGCCACAGGCAAGATCGGTGCCTTCGTCGGCACCTGGGGTGAGTCGCCTAGCACCAGTAAACCACTCATATCGCATCATCACTGACAACGCTCACTAAATCTAGTATTCCCCCCTATCATCGACGGTAAGTTCTCCAGCATCCAACAATACGTGTCTCTCTTTCCTCATTCCCACTTTCACTAGCATTCGGCGGCCCCGACTCGCCTAAAGGAAACACAGGACCCTTCTGGATTGGAAGTGGTAAGTGCAACACACATCGTAAATCCCAGGGAAACTAAACTCTCGATAGGCCTCGCCATCCTGAGCGCTATAATCACCTTTTTCTTCGTGCAGCCGCTCGAAGTCGACGGCATGGAGAAAGAGGATAGACTCGTACGTACCGTTAGTTTTCTTGCTGGCGATCCTTTCTGAAAGTTGATATTCAAGTTCCGCGAATACCTCGAGGAGAATGGATACGACACGTCTGCCATGGGACTACCGGGCGAGGACACCACGGCGGTCATCGAAGACGCGCCCATCGACGAGAAAAATGAGAAGTCGTCGGAAGAGGCCTGAGGTGACTCAGGTGAGGTTACGATATTACGAAGGATTTCATGAGCGAGGATGATTTATGAGGGAATGATCCCTTTTTGCTACTTGCGTTGATGTAATGGTTGCTAGATCTGGGAAATACTATGAACAGTTTAGTCTATCGTTGCGTGACGGCCATGGAATTTGTAAATGTTCTGGTTGTTTTTTTCTCTCTACGCACAAGTACATATGTTCAGTATTAGTGGCTCAACTATAAGACGCTGAACCTAAGAAATATCTTTTGAGTATGTGTCAATGGCCGTGCATCATAAAGCACGCACCAGGGTAAAGCAATAGATACGGATATTCGAGCCCTCAGTCCCACTTATCGACCTTCATGGTTCCCTTGTCCATCAGATTGAGATGCATCTTGAAAGCATTGCGAAGCATATGGGGTTCGTGGCCAGCTCCACGCTTCAAGCATTCAAATAGCGAGCGCTCGTAGTACTACACCCATACTACGTCAGCGTATCTCGATCGCTAGAATAGAGATTACGTACCTCCATGAGCATCGGCTGGTAGTCGGGGTGGGCGCACTTTTTGATGATGAGCGGAGCGCGCTCGCGCGGGCTCAGACCACGCAGATCAGCGAGACCCTGCTCGGTAACGATGATGTCCAAGTCATGTTCTACAATCCAGTGTCAGCACACCTCAACCCACTGCGTACAGCGTGACTTACCAGTCTGGTCAATGTGCGATGCGAAGGGCACGATACAGCTAATGCCCGTCGGATCCGTCTTCGTCGGGCGCGCGGAGGGCGTGTGCATGATGCTCAGTTTGGCGTTGCGCAGGAAGTCCGCGGAGCCGCCCAGTCCGTTGAGCATGCGCGAGCCAAGCGCGTTGGTCGAGTTCGCGTGCGCGTAGATGTCGACCTCGAGCGGCGTGTTCATCGCAATCACGCCGAGACGGCGGATGAGCTCCGGTGAGTTCGCGACTTGCTGCGAGCGCAGTAACAGGCGGTCCTTGTAGTGTGCCCAGTCTGCGACAGGGTGTGAGAACGAGATAAGACGAAGAGATGAAATACGCACTAGCGTAGAAATGGTCGAATCCGCCTGGGCTGAACCTGATGCTCGTTGCAGTTGCGAAAGACAGTTTCCCCGAATCGAGGAAGCGTATGAAAGTATCCTGGAGGACTTCTGTCCACACTTGAACCTTGAACAACGTAGGCATTAGCGAGTCAATCGCCGACCGACCAACAGTACCCAAAATAGCACACCTTCTCAAAGGGGCCCTCCGCGAGTCCACCGATGATACTGTTGGCAACATTCCCAATGCCCGACTGGAGAGGAAGGAGTGATGGAGGAAGTCGGCCAGCGGCTACCTCTGATGAGAGGAACGCTATGAGGTGGTGGGCGATAGCGCGTGAGTCTTCCGTCTAAATTAGAAGCGTACTTTATCCAGTAAAGCCAACAAGAGGAAAAGGAGTGACAAAATACCTCAGGTGCGTTTTCTCCTGTGTTATCGGGCTTGTTGGACTCAACAATCGCAACAACGCGATCGGGGTCGACTGGGATTGCAGTCGTACCGATACGGTCTTGGGGATGTATAATGATCTATTATTAGAACGAGACGAATGTTAGCATCGCAGTAGTGACGATCATGACTGCGCGAAGAGAAGCAGAGAGAAGTCACGAAATTTCTCCGGAGAGACATTCAAATGATACGTGGACGAAAGGTGAAGGAAAAGAAAAAAGGCCACGTACGTATGGCTGACGATACGGCGGAGTGAAGCTTTGGTTGATATCATGCAGCCCCTCCAAATTCGGGACGCGCGTGTTCACTTCAATGATGATTTTCTCCGCACTCTGCACGATCTCAGGGGACGCGCCTACAGACGCGCCGGGAACAATCCAGCCGTCTTCCGTTATCGCCGTTGCCTCGATAATGGCCCAGTCAAGGGGTTTTTTGGGATCGCCGTGCGTCTTTTTCAGGGAGTAGTACCCATAAGTCAGGTCCTGGGGAAACATTGAAAGATGCTTGTCGGCGAATTCGATACGGCCCGCGTTGATGCCTTTCGCGATATCTTTCCCAACCTGATGAGGGTAGCGGCGAGCAATCCTAGGTGAAACGCTATAAGCACTGGCGTCTTTTAGAGAATAAGAGCGAAACGCACATATCCATCTTAGCCCATCGATCCTCGACTTCCGGGCCGACGGAGGCCCCTACGAAGAGGTGAAACTTCTTCTTGGTGGCGGGATCGTCCTGGAGGTTGTTGGACTCGATGTGATCTGCGATAGCCTGAGTTACGCGTTGATCACGAGTTAAGTCGCGGTACAGGGTTCGGAGACACATGTGGATGCAGCATAGTTGAAGGTAGGCAAGGAAATGTCATCGGCGGTGGGTCGGAGAACTGGTGGACATGAACACGTACAGTAGGTACAGATTTTGGGTACCCAACACCCGTGAAACCAGAAAAGCCAATCTGAACCCCGGGATATTTTCAGATAACATGCGACGATTGTCCACGTCAGAGAACCTACGTAGTCATCGTTCTGCGGAATAACAATGATTAGAACAACATAGCGAGTTGCACGATACTCAATGCGCGCATACCTGGAATAGGGGGGCGAGATCCTCAGGTTTCGCAAGTTTGGAGAAGTACCCAGGTCGTCGCACACGCTCTTTCAGCGCAGCGGAGGGCTGAAGCTTGGACACAGGCGGGAGGTTCCGGAGGAAAGGGGTGCAACGCATCGCGGCTTACGCTGTTCGCGATCTGACTAGGCGATGAACTGAAGATCAAGAGTATCGGTCGAACACGGGAGTAAGCTATGAGAAGATCGAAGAGTGGGGTAGGAGGGCGGGGGAGGCGGGGAAATAAATAAATTGTGGGGAAGGTATATGTAGTCCTGGGCTGGGAGAGTGTTGTGCCACCCTTCGGCAGGCGGCAAGTGTCAAGCCATGTGGTTGGTCAAGAACAAGAATCGCTGCGGCCAAAATATGTCTCTCCGGCGTGCCGGCACCCAAATTAGGAAGGTTTGCCCTGGTCTGTTGCTCGCTATCTCGATTCGGTGATCGAGTTGTGCTCGCCCCTGGACGACAGATATTACTTAGCGGCTGGAATGAATACCTGAAGCCCTAGGTAAGTCGTATTGAAAAATCTGCAGTTGCACAGGCAGGGAAAATTCCGCCAAATCTTTAATCCGACTGCACTTCAGGCTCACAGAAGAAGAGGCGTTCGGCTCACCGCCGTTCACCGCCGCTCATGCTATATATACAGTGACGAATAGCCAACTGCTGCATGTTACACAAATATTATGTCGTCTTGCTAATGCATTCTTGGCTGTCACAGTTTCGTAGTAAAAGCCCAAATTTTTTGCGAGTGACAGTCTATAGCCGTCTCCTGGCCAAGTACAAGTCGTTCTCGGTCAATTATCGACATTCGCCACAGCCATATCGTCGATCGACGGCGAGGTACAACCTTGTAGCGATTCTATTCTAGATGAGCTAGACTGATATGGAAGTGAGCACTTGAAATATTTGCTCGAGAAAATAGGAAGGGCCTACCAAAGCAACTGCTATATAAACATGTGCTCTTCCAGCCTAACATCACAGAGACCCCTTTCGTCATTCATGCTAATATCTATGTCGATCTCTGGGCGTAGCTCCCCGAGATCAGCAAAATACGACCTTAAATACCGTTCAGCGTCTTTCACGAATTTGTGTCGCTCCTGAGCGGCCTCATCTTCCTCCATCTCTCGGAATGGAGATACGGCCCCCCTGACGTCAAACAATATCCTGACGCTGCGCAGCTGAGGGGCAAACTCGCGCTTCGCAAGCAAGTCCATCAGTTCGATGCACCCATGGCCCCGTAGAACGCCAGCAACGGACATGAAATCTCTTCTCGCGTGTGAGAACAGCACTACTATGTCGAGATTGCGGGGCTGTGCGTGTACCGTGATTACTTTGAGCAGATCGGCCACACGAGCGCCAGCAGAGCGCTGCAAGCGTGATATAATGTCCAAGAGAGAATAGTGGATGCTGAGCGTGGTAAAATGCGAGCTACCACTCCAGGCGGCGAATATACTTGTAACTCTTTCCAGCGTGTCCCATGGTGGGATGTATTTAGATGCATTAAGGCGGAGCTGAAGTGTTTCCATCGCCGTTGCCTGCCTGATAATTCCTGCTAAATCTTCTGCCAGGTTCGAAGTACATATTTCCACTTTTAAAACCTTGAGGGGAGCACAAGTCATGCCGGATTGCTGCGTTACAGATTCGGCAATAAGGGATGAAAGGGAAGGTTCATCGACATCCAAGGTCTCTAGGTTGGCAAATAATTTCGATAGAGATGTTTGTGCTTCTACATTGCTAGGTTGGTCGGATTTTTGAGCGTCACTATCGATGAGCTCGGGGCTTGCCAGATCAAATACACTCTTACTCCACATCAGATTTTTGACATTGCCATTCGACACGATAGCTTGAGGGAGATCGCGGAACCCTTTCAGACAAAGGGAAGTCAGGTTCGATGACCTACACACTTCTTCGATGGCGTCGGTGAGGCTGGCGGGGAGGTCTTCCCAAACAACGTAAGGGCAGGCATCGAGTGATAATGCATAGTCTGCAGCCGTCGCGAATTTCTCTGATGTTCTGCAAAATACCTCTCGCAGCATTTTCCCAGCAATTCCGTTGTTAAGCCAAGTTCGAAGCTCCGGGCTAACGTAGCCACATTCTAGATCAAGAAAGAGATGAAGTCCGCGTACGTGGTGCGTGATTGCTAGCTCTTGAGGCCAAATCCCGTTCGAAATAAGGCGGTCAAGTACGCCAAGGCGCGAGTCGTACGCAGCGGAGTCTGCAGATACGTGAAGCGCTACATGAGCAAAACGGTGTTTGTTGGCACGATTGCGGAATGAATGGCAGACGAGAGCGAGAGTTGAGAAGATGGGTAAGCGTTGTAGTCGCGCTTGGTTGACTCGGGGATCCCAAAGCTCTGGGATGCTGTCGACGATGAGATCGGTGAGCTCTGGAGGGAGGCGGGCGGGAGCTTCGTTCATTTCAGTGTCACAGCCTTGTTGAAGTCTGGTTCGGCGACTCGGAATTGATGATTGGGTCGTGATCAACCCCTTATGCCGTTCGGAGCCGTGGGTGCCGTCGGTAGGAACCGAGTGTGTCGGGCCGCTGAAGTTCGGCAGTCTGTCGTCCACGAGCCTTTTGCGAGCGGCTCACTCCAATTTGAACACTGCTGGGAGCAGAAAGTTTTTCCGGGAGAAAAACGCATTCAAAACGGAGATATTTTGGTTTTCATAGCGAACATTGAAAAATTGTATTTTATTATG
>JAEKIV010000848.1:0-16702 GCA_016801325.1 Hypholoma fasciculare
CACAAGGAGGTCAGGGTTGGCTGGGTATAACTCATCGGCGCTCGGTATCAATCAATCTACCCGATTGGATCGAGTTATACCACACTCAAGCGCCAGCTTGTCACCGACGGGGACCCTCACGCAGGGTTTTATACCTCCCTTGCAAGGCCCTCGACATCCTCGACCCATCCCTCCACCATAAAAATTTCTACGTTCTCCATGAAGCGATCAGGTATGATGACGTTCAGTGCGATGGCGGAGTGTAACGATCATGGTATTGATGGACGCTAGCTTGGTCAGTGTTCACAAAGCACAAACCCATATATGTTGACTCATAGCACCGATCTTCAATCTAACAACATTCAATGTGCCGTTTCCTTCTTTATCTCCAGTGCCTGCCTCATTTTTCCCAGCGTAATACCCTCTCACTGCCGTCCCCGGAACCTGCTACTGCCGACGTGTTCAGCCGTGGATACATGAGTCCCTCTGTTGTTCCCTGTTGTCTATTTCGAAAAATCCTGTGTTTGACAAGCAGCCGTTTAGCCTTTCTGTACACATATTACTCCGGTTCCCTTCCTATTCATCGAACCTTATTCACTCACCTTGCCAGCGTGTCCTGCTGGAAAATTGTTATGGTCTTCAATTCACCACAACGGTCTCACTCTCTTTCCAGGTACTCGGGCGCTTTATCCCGCTTAGCTTTGGCAATGATAGTTAAATAAACAGGTCTCAGCACGTCTAACAAAGCGTGGTGCGCGTTGTAGTGCGCGTAGGGTCAAGATCGGGCGTGTATACACAACCGTTGAAACAGTACGTCGTAATCAAGTTTGTGGATGGGGTAAAACGGTGCGATGCCTGACATTTTCAATGAAATAGTCGCGGTCGAGTTGAGTGGCAGATTTCAAGGAAGACGACCGCTAAAGCGACAAGACGTGTGAAAATCAGAAGCCAAGGCTGCCTGAGAGTGATATCTATTTATAGAACACCGATAATAGGCACGATCGATAAGCAAAATTAAATTTCACTCGTCTCGCCGCACTCGCGCCCATGCAGCAACATCCTCCAAGATCAGAATCATGGATCTAATATCATTGTAAATCCGTTATTATCAATTTATTGAACATTATCAAATGCACCTCAATCTCTTCCAGACCTTCAACAACCGACGACGCAATCCTCGACCACCTCTCCCCTGCGGAACTGTGCAAGTACTCAAGAACATGCCGTGCAATGCATTACACGGTGACCGCATATACTCGACGCAAGTTTCAGCTTCATAGCCTCCTGGAGCGATACTTCTCTGCCGACGAAGTCCTAGAGTTCCGCCGCCTTCAATTCAACACTGGCATGCTCATCTCTGGATCCACCGCGCTGCAGTTCTTCAATCGGACGGTGTACTCGGAAGCGGATCTCGACCTTTATGTTGAGCATCGACTGCGAAGGCCAGTAGCGATTTGGCTTGTGCATGTCGGATACACCTACGTACCGCACGAGGAGTCCGAGTTCCAGACGCTCGAGGAGGCGTTGGCGTCAGAGGAGGGAGAAGATATCGATCGCACGGGTTTAAATGTGGCTTACGCCGAGCAGCCTCAATTTCAGTATGGCGCTGGTATCGTGGTGCTAACATTCGAAAGACAAAAGCCATACCGCAAGGTGCAGCTTATCACGTCTCTATTCAACCCAATAACAAAAGTGCTTCGCTTTCATTCGAGTGAGTGTTCCTATATTCACAGTTCTCGCAGTAGCATTCAGATCAGACTAACAACGACATTTTACGACGCAGCATGTGTCATGAACATCATTACCTACAATAAAGCGTATTCTTTCTTTCCGCGCGCTACATTCGAGAACCCCCGCCGCACCTTGAAAGTTCTCCCAAGGGGCTCTGCAACCTCCGCGCGTAAAGCTCTTGAAAAATACCAGGAAAGAGGATGGAACATCATCAGTCAAATTACCAGGGCTGATTTTGATGGTCCCAATGCCGCTTTTTGGAATGGCCCTCGGTATGTGGGCGACGCGCGATGCTGGACAATGCGCATTCTCCCCGACATTGGTCTCCCAGATAAGCTTTTTGAGAATAATGCATGGTCGACACAATACACTGTCGATTTGCAGGCAAAGATGTTGTTTTGGAGTTTGTACTCCAGTACCTATCTGGCGACAACATACATTCTCCCACCGGACGATACTCTCCTTGGCGAACTCGGCGAAGCAATGCAAGATGAAATCGACCGCTGTGCACCCGAGATGACTCGGTAAGTGAGTTGGCAAATGAAGTATAAATTCTAACAAATATGAATTATAGATATCATGACGAAACATTTGGATCTGAGATCCAAAGGTACTTTGCCATGTATCGCTAGCACTTGACTCACAGATATTAAGTATATAGCGGAGCGATTTTTTGAAATTTTATACACCAGATTCAGGCCTACCCTATGATTCGTACAAAAGCATGGGGTATATTTTTGTTAGGTGTGAGAATGTCAATTGACGTAATTGGTTTCAGATTGGTCTATACTCGCGGTTTGCAGATATCCCAAGATCGTCAATATATCTCATTAGTGAGCCTTTACTCGCTCAGCTTTGTATATGCATGGCCACGTTTTTCTCCGCCACTGATATAATTGCGGTGTGCAGCTTTTACAGCACCCAATAATGTGAGAACTGGCAGCTACTAGTCGCACCGCACCCTCTTACTTGCCTGTACTGTTCCCCCAAATTCCGCTACATTGGCGGTCTCTCTTTCTTCCTTCATTCGTTGCGACAGGCGTCCCGGCTGCGTACTTCTAACAAACAAAACTTCGCTGCCCCGCGATGTAGCAATACACGCCGGTTCATTGCATCGTGCTATCCACTTATACAGGGCCGCCAGGGCTTAGCGCTTATCCCTTGACAGAAGACGTTGACCGAAGACGGTCGTCTGCGAATGACGGGTGTCGTCTCTGAGATCGGATATCTATGCTGCGGTGTGTGTCATGATATCTCCCCAAGCACTAATTCCGCCACAGTTCGCGCACCATGCTCCGTCCCTCCGTGCTGTCATGTAATTGATTGGGTATTCCTCGCGCCGGTCCCACTCGTGTTCTATCCTTGCTTTCTCCCTGACAAGCGCCGCTTCCGATTCTCACCGCGCACGCGGTGCGTGACCCTGCTCACGGTATGAAGATTCCTGATTACGCGTGCGTGTACTCTATGCGTATGGTTCGGGGTATGGCCGATGCTTTCGCTCCTCTGGGGACGTCGGTCAGATGGCGGAACACGATGGGTCTTCCCCGTGTATAATCTGAACAGCTGCATGCAATGTGGCTTGCTTCCCTTGGAATTGTATCCTAGAAATTATTATTCGCATTGCGCTTGATAGGTGTCGGAGCTCTAGAAGTCTGGCGATGCTTTCGCGCCGCGCTGTGTTTGAAGGACATATACTATTGGGGAGATGACGCCAGCGGGCCGTTTAGATCCAGATTTTGTGGACACGTATGCACGCAGAAAATAAAATACTCCTGAGGTTGTGGGTATTCAGATCGTGGAGTAATGTGGCATTCTATTGCGGTGATTGCTAGCGAAGGTAGGCCGCATTGGCCACTGTGCATTTTCACGGGCCATTCGAAAAAATTCTAGAAGTTGGCCATAAAAAAAGCCACATAGTTGCTTCTTCCCCATGATGTGGCTCGGAGTCCCTCAGGTATAAATACAGCGGCGAAATTTCATGGATACCCCACTCCTATTGGTCTACCTCACAAACTACCTCGTAAACTACCTGACTATTATACTCTATCATGAGAACTACAAAATGTCGTTCAAAACACCTTTCAAGGCGCCCAGCGCAAGCACGCTACCTGATTGAAACCCTTGGAATGAATTGTTTGTCTAATTTTTATCGCTCATCGTTTCTCACTGTAATTAAGAGCTAAATGTGCTATCCTCCTAGGTTCCGAATGACGTAGCATCGAGGCCCAACGCACGGCCACTCGCCGTGGCGCAGTGGGTGCAAGGGGTACTACGACCCTGTATATTTCCAAAGACAAGAGGGTCCGGTAGGTAATTGATATCTTTGAAAACTACTGTTACTTATTACAATGGTACGTTCATTTAGATACGAGCGGGTGGTCGTGTTACACCGACATCGTCCCGTCACCGGCGCTACCAATCGGGCCACCCGGCTCACGGCGACATCCTGTCGGCATTGGAACCTTCCCTGTCTCTCAGGAATACCTGTCTCACGACGGGTACAGTGCCCGGATCGACGAGAGCGGAATGCCAGCCCCATACGGCGCCACATTCACCCGGAACAAGGTCAAGCGCGACTGTGGGGCTGATACGGTGTCCGACCCGCTCGATGGGGTCCGCTACTCATGGGGACAACTTCAGCTCATCGGTTGGTCGCTGACTGGTAGCATTCAGTCCCTTCCTTTGGGATAGGTGTCCTCGCCAGTGAGCTTCAGAAACAATTTAATAACTCCTCGTGTTTTGTATTACACGCGCTTTGCATGCGCTTGTTAGTTATCAAACTGTAGCTGTTAGGCTTGTGTCTTGCCTCCATCTTCGTGCCGAGGTAGCTTACCGCCGTCATTGGCATTCTATCATTAGCTATATCCACTGTCTTATTTACTATGTTTCGGTTGTCTTTATCATATCGTGTACTAGTTATCAAACTGTCGCTGTTAATCCAATCTCACAACGAGGTTTTATCGACTCTTATAACATCATTGTATCGTGTTTCTCTTCGCATTTTTTGAGTACTTATTTTGCTGTCAGTCTTTTCCTTGATCTGCCTGAAAGAGACTATTCTTTCTGGGATTCTTTGCCCGAAATAAGGTGAGCGTGGATGACGCTAAAAATAGAAGAGTCAACGGAGAAAAGGAATGGAAAGTGGGTAGGGAGGACGCTATATTCCTTTGATATTCTACTGTTGCACACACCATTTCAGGATTCGCGCAGTGATAGTGGGATACAAAACGTTTTGAACCGTAAAAATAACCTCCCTGCGTATTGTTCTTTGGTATACCTAACACCATCGAGCAACTATGATAGAGAAGGAGAAAGATCCTACACCGGTGTTTGACATCAGCAATGTTGGGGGGGCACTATGGGCGCTTTACGACACTGTCAGAAGGGGGACCCTCACTTTCACGCTGTGGGACGCTGCACAGCGCTGCACAGTGCTGTACAGTTTCCCACAGCGCGACAGCGTGGGTCCAAAAATCAGGAATTGTCGGGGCTTCCACGTGCTTCCCGTGTGTGAAATCAAATACGGAGAGCCGTGCCTTGAACTTTCTCCCCAATCAACTATGCATGCATCACATTCATAGTTCCTCTCGCATCGTCGAAAAATCGAAATATTCAAGGTGTTTAGCTTCTGGTGCATGTACCGCCGTGTGTCGTGAATTCAGCCGATCATGGACAAGGACAACGGCGACAGATGGTGCATGTAAGGGGGTCGGAATGGCAGGAAAATGTGCGTACGGGCTCAAGGTGGCGTTCCGCTATATTGGGCAAGGCCGTCTCTTCAGGTATGACATTCCCTCTGGATATGATGTATAATCTATATGATTCCCTAGCATTCCTGATCTCATCTGCCACGGCATGGTACACCCCCTTACTTGTCCATTGACCGTCCATGTCCTGTCCAGTAGTCCCTTCCCGAGCTCCGTTACGTCCTCCGTCCCGCACCTAGCCCCCTCTGCTGCCCTCCCGATCTTAGAACATGGCAGAACAAATGGACTCCACACAGGCGCCTCGTTCCATCGATATCGCTTCGAGTGGCTTCTCCGCTTGTCCCGGCTGCATTCTTCTGAAAAAAAAAACCCGCCGCTCGGCATGTAGCACCCACACACCGGTCCCTTGGGTCGTGGCATCAGCGCTCGTCTCTAAAGTACGGCCCCCATGTGGCGGTGTGTCTCTGCATCTCTGGGCGCCTATCATATCATTGTCCACTCACCGTTCTACGTGCCACCGCGCATTCCCGTGGCTGATTGGATATTCCCCCCGCTTCCATTCCGCTCTTATTCTGTTCTTCCTTTGTCCCTAACGAGCGCCGCCGCCGATGCTCACCTCGCGTATGCGGTGCGTAACCCTGCGCCCGGTATGAAAATCATTGTGATCGCGCATCCGTGCATTCGTATGATTCGCAGTGTGTTGGGCGCTTTCGTTCTTTATTCGTCGCTCTCCTATGCCTGCCCTCCATTCTTCCACGGGGGTCGTCGGTCCAAGTGCAACGCGACGGGTCTTTCCTTTGTATAATCTGACCAGCTGTATGCAACGCGCGGATGACGCGCGGAGCTTGCTGCTCTCGACGTGTAGCGCGGATTAGATCCTTCGCATTGAGCCTAAGGAGCGACGGAGGTGCATAGGCCCGCAGACATATTTAAATCATTAAAATTTGTATTTAAAAGCATTGGGTCGGTTTACACGTCATTTGTCAGTAGTGTTAATCCTCTGATCATCCGAAACAGATCGTGCCAGGTATGTGCTTCCAGCGTGAAACATAGAGGAAGACATTTCTTCTAACGGTGCCTCCTGTACCTCGTCATCTGCTGCTAGCGCAACGTACGCAACGACAAGTGTGGGAGCCATGCCCTTGAAAAATTCAGTACCAATATTCGCTGCCCTGGGCAGAGCACTCACTGAGGAGAAGCTGAAGATCGGCTCTGAATACCATGTCCAGCTTTGCTGCCAGAGCGTGTTTGATTCGGTAAGCGGTATTGCGACGGGAATAGCACACACAACCAACCCAATAGCATATAGGGCGGATGATTTGGTCAGGAAGTATAAGATATTCATGTAGCGCCTTCCTCCGCTGGATAAAACATTCATTCGGGATGCCGAGTAGATGCTGTGAAATATAAGCACTACTGAGATGACAGTGGTTGCCACTCCCGCCACAGCTCCAGCGGCCTCCAGCCAAAATGCTTTTTCCTGTATGCTTTGTGAGTTTAAACTGGGTGTAAATCCTATGATAGCACTTGTGATATAAAGGCCTACAAAACATGAGGTTGGAAGCACTTAAACAAACGTATAGATACAGACCGGCTTCAGCAAATAAAAGCAAAACTGGGAAGGCAATGATGCGCCATGAATTACCCCAGAGTCTGTAGCACCTCCATATCTAAATGCAAGTCAGATAGAATTATTTCATCCAAAAAATTCACTCGCCATCAGACTATCTGCTATAACTGTAATCAGGTAACCGCAGATGTCGCCTATCTCGTCTTCCAACCAGAAACCATACACCACAAACAAGTACGGGGCGTCGACGTGATCATGATGTTCATTACTTATTTGCATGATTCTAATAACCGTAATCCAATTACAGATCGATCTGACACCGTTCAGGGTGAATAAAATCGTGATGAATGCGAAAATGTAAACACTTGTCAGGGACTTCCTCAACACTGTCGTTGGATTTACGTGCTCAGATAAAGTTTGAAATAATGTTGTCGTTCTCACAATATATATACATTGTTCCTGCATAAACAGCAGCATATATTCCTGATGATACAAAAATTAGAGGAAAATATATATGTAAATACAGAATCTCATACTGACCGTATAGCAGAATCTCGATGAGTACAGAGTTAACCGCTGCGCTGACAACGGCTCGTTTGACAGATGTGGAGACCATGGTGGAAGTGATTTCGGAAGCGAACATGCTAATATCACTCTTATTGAATGTGAGAGGTAGATAGTCAATTTTGTATTAATCACCCAGGATTTGATTGTGGGTACTTAGCAGGAACAATATCTCAAACATTTGATACATCCAGGCGGGGGTGTGCACGCCATATGCATACCCCCATAGAATCAACGCTTGGATTCACGGACCGATGCATATCTGTTACTCTCCTGGCGCTTATCTGGTAGCCTTCGCCGTCACAGAGGTACCGAATACTACCGTTGCATCGCCCCTCACAGCAGCGAGTTTCATCGTAGCTACTAGCCATTGACGATGCCGAGAATACCGATTGTCGAACAAGATTCGTCTACGAGCTTATCTATCACACAGCTCGAGAAGTCACAGTTATGTTCGTGATCCATTTCACGGTGTCTAAGGGCATATCATGATCAGAAAGCACACTCAAGGTCGAAGCACTGCCTTCCGGTAAAATTATTTAACCTATTGTATTTGTCCCTAAATGGTGTATTGGTAGGGTACTGCATTCAGAGGGAGGTGAGCCGAAGAGTACGATTCGCAGATCAGGGCACTCCGTGATGTCTGCAGGAGTTTTTTCCTCGAAGTGCTTCAGAAATATCAATCCCGCTGTTGTCCCGCTGCAGTGTCCGTTGGGCGGCAAGATCCGGCCTGCCGATATCGGCCGGAGCCGGGAAAGAGATCATGGGAATATTGAATGCAAGGATTAATTTGGCCGCAACGTGGTCGTCTTGACCTCGGGTGCCTCGTCTCTGTTCTATCCACAAGCGATGTTTCCTGTTGTCCAAGAAGAAATTCATACATGAAATTGATCCATGCATCTATATTCTTCCTTCTTTCTGGTCCCTGCTCTGGGTAATAAATGCGACTACTAATCAGGCGGGGGCTGCAAGGGGGCTATTTGGATTTTGCTCTAATTCTGGAAGGTATTTCGAGGACGGAATATATGTGCGTGTTATCCTTTGAACAATGGATATTGATCTGACTTTTCTCAGTCAGTGCTCTCTGCCACTTTTAAATCTTTGAGGCGTACTCTCCGCGTACGGTGCTCATTTCCTTCGATTTATTTCGTTACGCTCATCATTTTCTCTACTATTCGGAAACTCAGCGGGGAAGCCGCTTACTTTCTGTGTCATCTGTAGCAGCACTGAGGTTTACATTCGTTGCGTATGCGCTACATTCCGATCCCGCGGATACGCACTGTGTCTTTGCAGCCATGAATGACCAGCCGAAATCACGTATCGTATAGTCATCTGTGTCCTTGAGATTAAATCTACATGTACATAATATTTGCATTCACAACCCCACAGCAGTGAGGAGCTTGGAAAAGTTGGGTGTACCCAGCCCGGTAACGGGGTCCCATCCTGCCTTAGCTGGGAATCCGTTGGTTCCACACCCTGGGTTATTACCTGTATCCCGGAAGCGGTGAGCTAATTGTGTCTATTATCAGCATGACAATAGACACTTACCTGTAGTGATGTCGTTGAGCGCGGCTGCTCCAGCAGCTGAGTACAGGAACGGATTGAGGAATCCCAGTGCGGGTTGCCCAACAGATAAGAGTTGGTCGTTGAGTAACGAGATTACGCTCGCGAAAATCGGGCTCGCGCAGCTCGTCCCTGAGACCTCTACAATCTCTCCATCAACCACAATTTGCACGTTCTCGGCCTGTGCAGATACGTCGGGGAAGGCACGCCCAGAGGTGTTAAACTTGCCGGCGTTTATTGTTCCAAGTGCAGTGAGATACTTGGTCACCGCTGCAGTCTGGTATGATGGCCGAGCGAAGAGGTTGGAGAAGCCTCCGGACGAGAAGGTGGCAGCTGTTTCCGTGTCCCCAGTTGTACCGCCGACGGATGTCAGGAATGGGCAGCCGGAAGGGAATGTCGGGAGGAACGATGTGGTACACTTAGTTGTCTGAGATCCCGCAACGCCCCCATCTCCCGATGAAAATAAAATTGAGGTGCGTTTCGTACCGAGCATCATGTAAGCATTGCACAAATTTCTATATTAACAAAAATTAGTTACCAATTGAGATTCAATAACAAGAAGCTTACATGGCGAGTGCAGCAGAAATAGTGTTCTCATTCTGACCGTATGAAGTTGTTAGAACTTGCGGTGGGGTTTCCAATTCAAGCAGGAAATTAATCATATCGAGGAATCCGCCTAGAGCGCCGTCCTGGACGTCATTCCCAACGGAGATAAACGTAGTGGGAACACCGGAAGCAACACCGATAGCGTACTGCATATCCAAGTTCGCCTCTATTCCAGCTTCGGCGGCGGTCTGCAGGTTTTCTCCATCATCAAGAGTCTCCAGCTGAAATGATGCCAAGGACACAAGGTCTGGTCGGAACTCCTTGATAAATTTAGTCAGGTCTGCTTGGTTAGCAAATTCTCCAACAAATCCAGAAACAGCAAGTTGGTTGCTGCATTGTGTTGCGAGCGTCGTTGGGATGCCATACAGAGCCTGAATACACGATGGTGTAACAGCAGAATTACAAGACGCAGGGACTGTACGGGACTCTAGATTTATTGCGCGTGGAGTTTGTGGAGTAAGGATCTTCGGACTGGTCAACACAGGCGACCGGAATGGGTTTTCGAAGCTAGATAGCACATGAGAATCTGCTTGCTCAATATCAACGTGTATGTGAATTAATTCACCTAATAGTCGGATGAATAAGGTCAACGTGTCCCTGTAGTGCGACCGGGATCGAGTAGGCTAGAGTGCGTGTATACTGTTTACCGGTTTCGGAGTGATTAAAAATTGTGAAATCGGCGTCCAAGAGTGTGTTTGCTTGACTGACTGGGATAGAAAATTTGATCCAATCCCCAGATAGAGAAATGGTCTGTGATGTAATGCCGTTCGATGCAAGCCATTCTTGAACCAAAGAGGTAGTCTCAGGGGCGGGAGCAGCGAATGATTTGATCTTAATAGGCAATTATTTTCAAAAATAGAAATTGTTTGTAATCGATCGTACCTCTTCGTTGGTCAAGCTCCGACCGTATAATGCATTTCCGGGGGTGCTGATCTCAAGGAGCATGTGCTGAAGACCGGTAATATTGGTCTGCTTCAGTGCTAGACGCAAGCTTAGAATATCTGTTCCAGGTGCAGGCGCGCCTTGGACGAAGCCATCAGGAACGCCCGGCCGCTGCTCGAGGACGTGCATGCTGCGAAAGGAAGGGATTCCGGCCACAGTTGTGACAAACAAAGTGAGAAAAGTAGTGAACACAGGATGCATCTTAGTGAGAGGAACCGTCGCGATTTACGATATCACAGCTCGATCACTGGCCATTATATACTACGGGCGTTCTAACGTATATGCAGTGATATTTTGAACCAGTTTAATATAACACAATCCGAGTAACGGCAGATTTTTTTTCATAAAAAGGTATCTCGAGGAGAGTTTCTTACGTGAAAACGCGTTGACTGCGTGGAAATATCAACTTACAGTAGACATTTCGTGGCTGTACATCATAATTGCTCTCTCGAGCAGTCAAATGAGGGAGAAAATCGCCAGAGCTGGAGTGACATTCTGTCTAAATTGGTAGTACGATTACCCACACAGCTAGCTATTTTTTGAGAAGCGATCTATTTATTACTTATTGGACCCGATGAATGTCGTATGTGGTTTATAAACCGCTCACTTAATCCAGCGCTGAATTGAATTTATATGGTAATCCTTTATTTCAGCTCTTTTGAGCGTCTATCTGTTAGCGATAGAACTAAAACAGCTTCTGTGCGATTACTTCCTGAGAACTAATATGACAACATCTTTGGAACAATATCTTAGAGCCTTGAATGAATAGATAAAGATGATTCCACTGCTATCACTACTCCTCCCCGCAGCCATCATTTGGTACGGGGGTGGGGTAACGTCGATAGAGAGATGGTTTTAGAATGTTATCAATGTTGTGACACTTACCTCGCGCAGGGTCAGCTTCATCCAACCAATCACTCTGTTCCCACGATGTCGCACTTCTTCTATTTATTCCCATGTTTCGCTTTGTGACAGACCCGTGATGAGTGGGTGGATATTTTCCTTTGACTAGAGGATACCGCTGGAGAATATGGTCTCAATTCTCAAGGGAGTAACTCTTGGGTGGAAGCAGCATTTGCTTCCCCCGTCATGCTCGCGCTCCCCCGAGTGTCGCAGTTCTTTTCCTGTGAAATCTTGCGCGTATGAGGGTGGTCATCGACATCAACGTCGCTTTCTTGATCCGACTGCCTGTATGTATGTGTCTCTCTCTGCGTGTTTTCCGCGCCGACGTCGACTGTGATACCTAATGCTCTTTCCTTCTTTTCTCTGCCCCTCCGATCATTTCGTTGCGTTTCCTTTATCACATCTCACGGGACTCGTCTCTCTCCGGAACCAGCATGAAACTCCCCACCACTTGTCTCAGGATATCCCATTTTTCTCGTTGACTAGATATCGCTCATTGCCTCTATGAGGACTTAATTTTTAAAGTTCAGCGTCGCTGGTACGGTGTCCGGCGCTGTGCCGCCGCACGCACGGTAGGTGTCGCTTCTCAGAGCTTTCGATGATTCAGAGTTCCGCAGCCTGCATTTTGGGGACAAGTGCTGGCGCGCTGTACTGTGGTCATTGCAGTGCACCCGTGCATCAGCCCCACGTGCAGTGTGGGAATAGTTCGTGAAATGTCGGTTGCAAGGGCCGTTTTCGTCTCAACCCTTTGTCTTTCTCTTCCATCTCGCATGCGCTGGCTCTGCAAAGAATTTTTTTGCTCAACTTTTCTACTCGGAAACATCTATACGGAGGTCAGCTATGAACTTTCAGAGCTGTTGTTGCTGATTCGTGGCGCGGACGGTGGGAGCATGAAGGCACTACCAACGAAAGGCGTGGCTGATCTTAAATCAGCCAGGAATTGCTTGACCATTGCGGTAGTTCTAGACGACATTTAGAGGAGAGCACGGAGAAAGTCCAAGCGATTGGTTTGATCTCTACGACCCCCTAAGTGCGTCGTTTTCTCTGAACCTCCAGCATCACTCTCACTTTGCTAGCCTGCGCTCGCCGCCACTTCGAAATCCACAGGTGTTCTCTCTCTTCACAATGCCATTTTTCCTTTTTTTTCTCTCGCCCTGAGATACCTCTTTCATTCTCGATTCCCATGCAGCTTGACGTCCCTCTCTCCCATCGCGGGCCTATATGTCGACGCTGTTGCATTCGTCCGAAAACACCTTCTGGATGGGACGTTATACAATGACGTTGATAACGGAGATATCCAGATAGGCTGTCTGGATCAGACCCTACAGCGCCCATACACTGCTCTCGCCTGTCCTATTCGGTCAGCGCAATGCGGACTGGTGCGCTTGAAACGTCTGTATGCAGCGCCTATCTCGGGTCAACTCGGGCCCTGCGCTGTGTCTTTCATAATGCCATTGCACATTTCCACTGCCTATGATCTTACGCTGCTTCTCGCGGATCTTGGATCTCCAGTTTCTCTTTCTTCGGCGGCCATCTCTGCCTCTTCTGTCAATTATTCGCTTACCGTGTTGCTCGCGCCATGGCCAATCCGCATGCACGCCCAACGAGTCGTGAGGGCCTTTTCTGGAAGCGCGTACCTATGGGGACGTCCTGCGATGGACGCTCTGCCTGTTATGTTCGGTTACTTGGTGCTCGTCTGGGTGGTGTTTTCGCAGTGCGTGGGAGTGCGCAATGGAACCATCGTCATCTTCTGTTCGTTCCTCTTCAGACGTATCGTTGGGGTCTGTGGCAGGCTGTAGCGGCTCCGGGTATGGTGCCCTACTTCCTCTGCCGATTCAAATTTCTCAGTGGTGTCGTCACTGTCATATGCGACGAGCGCCGTTCACTGTATGGACACAACACGCCCTGGCGCCCACGTTGCTTCCTGTCCCTGGGTGTTCATGCTGGAGTTTTGATTCTGGGACATCTCTCAATCAACGAGCCCTAGCGCGTAGGTGTCAGTATGGTCGAATCGCTCACCTCGCCTTGTCTTCCCTGTCTCATGAGGCGCCTTTCAGGATCAATGTGTTGGAAACTCTAGCCCAGGGCTCGGATATCGCCCTCGTAGCGGTCCTTCCATAGCTCATACTTTGTGCCTCACCCTTTTTGTGGCCTACACGCCGTGCTCTTCCCGCCATGAGCGACCTGCACGCACATCCAGCGAATCATCTGGATTGTCTCAGGAAGCGCGTGCCAATGCGGATATGCGCAATCGCGCTCGTCCTGTAAAGAGTTCCAGTTGTTGTGGTGTTGCGTGCGCGGTGCGCGTGAGTCGGGTCGGTGGGGTCTATGGTAGCAGCTCCGTGTACTGTATGGTTCCTTACTCCCTCTGCGGGTTATTCGACTGGCTCAGTGATGGCATTGCTGTCATCTGCGACGCGACGCGACGCGCTGTGGATCGGATAGACACCACACGCACTGGCTCGCGTTGATTGTACTGTCCGTGGAAGTGCGCTGTGTGTACATATGACACCGTGTCGCTTCAGGGATTTGAGCGCGTTGCATTCGTGGTGTGCTGGGTCCGTACGTTGATCTCTTCTGGCCGCGCGTTGCTTGTTTCTCATTGATAATCCTGGAGACGTCAGCTGGTGGTTTCGTTACGCAGTTATCTACCCACCGACGCCATTCCTTCCTATACGTTCTCTTTGTCCTTCTCTGGGGACCTTGTCTGACTCTGAGTTGAACGTATCCCGAGGGTTCTTTTGCGTGCATAATTCGAACAACCGTACGAGCACGCATGGAATACATATAGTGACGTACGCCGCGGAGGTATAGTATCGATATGTGATGCGAGGAAGATGTGTGCGCTGGATGTTGATGATGGATTAGTTATGATGATGATGATGATGAGGGCTCCGCTCTGAGGAGTGGTGGGCGAGATGGATGGTACTTCTTTTTTTTTGGGTGGGTGTATGATGCATGATGCATGATGCGTCTATGGGTTACGCCCAAGTGGAGCGGCAGTGGTGTCTGGGACGACACGCGCTGAGTTTAGTTGGGTAAGTGGTATTTCTTAATCCATCAATGATTGGATTTGGGTGGATGGTGGGTGGGCGCAGCGGCGGCGATGATGTGCTGTACTTGGCGCGCGAGTACACTGGGCGGGTCCCGACGCTGAATGAAGGAAGGAGGAGCGCATGTATTGGGATGTGGAGCGGACAAGGTACTGAGCATGGGTCGTGCGTTCGGGAGCGTAGGGGATATATATGCTGAGCCTCCCCGTGCGCTCGTGCGTGCGCACGGGCGGGGGCGTGGTGCTCCAGCGACGCTGGGCTGAGAAAACGCGCTGCAAGCGCGGTGTATATCGGGTAGCGCCGTCTAATTATACGCAAACGTACACTCGCTGGCTGGGTCTCTGCTTGGGTGTTTTGTGTAACGAGGTGGTATTGGGCACCTCTGTGCGCGGTGTGTGGCTGTGTCGGCGTGGCGCTGGAGTTATAGTACCGAAATCCACCATGCGCTCGCTTGTTTGCCCGCATAGGCGCATAGCACACTTATATTTAGTTATGCGACTTTGCACGGGGTATCTGTTCTGTCGCCCAGTCCGGAACGGCGTGTTCTGATTTTAGATCTGAGCGCTGAGCGCTGCGATCTGAGAGCCCTCGTCCTCGTCTTACGCACCCCACTTGCGCTCTGCATCCTGTCCACGAGGCATACGTATGCAGACGCGCACCGCCCGTACGTCGGTTGCCCCGGGGTGGCTGGATTCTATCGCCACCCTTCCGCGCCGTGGCGCGGTGTCTCCGCCGGTCTGGCTGGTCTAGATCTCTGGTGTGCGGTGCTGCTCCCTGCCGCACGCGTACATGCGTCCGTGCCTCCTTCTCCGCGGAGCCCTTCCCTATATCACAAACCTCCCCCACTCCACCATTCTGCACACGCCGCAGAGCAGACCGGCACGCGCTCGGCCCTCCCGTGCACTGTCGCAGGTATATGCACCTCTACGCATACATATGGTGGACAACCGACGCGTCCTCTGCGCGCGTGCTGGGCCTCTAACATTCCCTCCCCGCTGCGTAACCCTCCCTTATCTTACATTCCTCCCTTCGCGCCCGCTTCCTTCCCCGGAGCTTTTCCTCCCTTTCCTTGCGCCTTTTCTCCCTTCCCTTGCATCCTCCTTCCATTCCCTTGCCGTGAATCCTCCCTCCCGTCCCCTGCGCCCTCTCTCCCCACCCCTCCGCTTTCACTGACATCGCACTTAGCCCCTACACACCGCTCCGCGGCGCCGCCCCACTCACTCCACCCTCGCAGTATCCCCACCCCATCACGCGTTATCGACACGCGCACGCGCGCACCGGTCGCCATCCGTGCGTCGCGCGTTCCTAACAGAGCCAAGTCTGTCCCTCCTTTCCTTTCCTGGCGTAGCGTGGCAAGGCGAGGCGCGGTGATTCGTCGGTGGTTGTACCACTCCAGCAAGCCCGACGTCGTGCCCTGTATTGTACGTCGCATACAGCGTGTCCGTCGTCTACTACTACTGCCCCTGCGTCGTCTATTGTCCGTACGTATGTCGGCCCTGCATGATGCGCGCCGCTCCTGTAAAATAACATGGACATACCATATACTCTAGCTCACATGCCATGTGTGTGTGAGCGCACGTCCGCACGAGGCAGGCTGTGCGTCTCTTCCTCTCTTCTCCCCTCCGTCTTAAATGCATGAGTATGGGTGGGAGCCCGGTATTACTAGTAGTTGACTCGGCGCTGGAGCGGCGGCGGCGGCCTTTGGTCCGGCCAAGCGGGGTCAGATCAGCCGATGCCGGTTCCTTCCGGCGAGCGGATTCCATCAATAGACGTTCTTCCCTTTCGCCCACTACATGTAGCCCTCTTGATATCGTTGATCCTCTCCCGCGCGGAATAATCTCGTGGGGCGCTGTCCCTCGTTTGTGGAGTAGGATTCGGAAGATGCGGGCTGGGGACCTGGAAAGCTGGGAGGCGAGAGGTGGGTGCACTGGGCGAATGGGGGCTGGAGTGAGGTATTTTGTATCCTCGGACCATTCTGTGTGGAGGAGCGTGGTTGGTTGGGGGTGGTTAACAAAGTAACTTTTTGTCTTAACTTTTCCCATACAAAGTTAACTTGATTAACTTTTTGTGTGGTAAAGTAAAAT
>JAEKIV010000849.1:0-11643 GCA_016801325.1 Hypholoma fasciculare
ACCTTCAATCTCACCGGTCGTACAGGAGACATCGCACGCGCTATTCATGAATTTTTGTAGATTAGAAAGCTACATAATAAAAAGTGATGTCCACCGGCCTTAAATTGTGGGGAGTACCTTCAATCTCACCGGTCGTACAGGAGAGATCGCACGAGCTATTCATGAATTTTTGTAGATTAGAAAGCTACATAATAAAATGTGCTACCCACTGGCCTTAAATTGTGGGGAATACCTTCAATATCATCGGTCGTACACGAGTATTGGTAGATGCACAGTGACACCAAAAAAAATGCACCGTCCACCGCCCTCGACTTGCTACCATCACCACGTACTCCAGTCTCACTCCATGACGCGGTTATTCTGTAAAAGTGTTCGTCAATGCATGACTGACGTACTTCTTGATAGCTGAGCTGCTTGACCGAATAAATGCGCTAGATACTTATGAGGTTACCGGTAAGCAATGCTAAGTAAAGGCAAAGAGTGACCGCAATTTACGGCTCTTAGTTACCTTTTATAAATGCTAATATTTATACTATTAGAGTCGCACCTCAGGTCCACTCAAATACACAATTAAGATATATTTTGGCAGTTGATTTACTTGCCTATATGATTGTGCTACCTTCGTTGGTTCCAGCGTACGTACAATACAAAGTTAAGGCAAATGTACACCTTGACTTCCAGGTCATTGTTTGCAGTCATGAATTGTACCTCAGCCGCGCTGATTTATGAAGTAGTCATTAGCTATTCAATCTAACAAGCACTAAGTCTGATGAATCACAGTCTAGTTATTTCGCATCTATCACAGGAACCACATTGTTTAGGCGCTATTATTGTAAATCTACGCCGTTGCTATTCCCCCAACTACATCATCAACACGTTGCTGCCAGTCATCGGGCACGGTATCCCTGATTACATAGTCTTCGTCTGCACCATACTTAGCGCGATCAAGCTTGAGAATCTCGTTGAATGCTCTGCACATAGAATGTCAGTGAACCATCAACAATGTGATTGACAATTTCAAAGAGGTGATGATGCACCTTGCTGTTTTGGAGGCTGACGACCCTGATCTTGTACGGATAAAATCAAGGCGTGCATCAATCTTGTTCCAATATTTTTCCCCGCCATTGCACTCAACATAAACCATACGCTATAACGAGGGTCTACCTCAGCAGGTAATATAGATGAAATTAAGGCAGGCTTACCATGAGTGCAACACGAGCACAAAGCTGAATTGTGGTACGGCAAGGTGTGGAGTGAACAATCATCTGTGCAAGGGAAAATATATTGGTATTTTCTTTGATACTGTCTTTGATCTACACAAGTGACATATGAGCGATCCACTAAAATGAAGATTAAAATCAACACATACCAGTTTTTTCATTCTAGCACGGGTTTGAGTCAGTGAATAGCCGACAAATGTCGATATTTTTTCCCAATTGGCGTAATCGTGTTCAATGCCTGGTGGCAAATCGAAACGATACTTCTTTAGAATATCCTGTCACAAGAGATTGAGCGAGAATATTATATTATAAGTACAACACGTACTAGACAATGGTTGCGAGGAGTGTCGCCCTTGTAAGCGCTGACATTGACAGAAAGCAAGACAGCTATGCCATAGTTATTAATATTGGTCTATTATATATCAAGCAATTCATTAATACAGCACTGGGAATAGGATTATACGCATACCTTCAGCTCATCAGATAGTTGATAAGGTGGTGCAGCCGATCGGAAAGCGTCGACTTTATTCTCTAGGGATAGCATACACACAAATAACTTGGTCTGTCGTCCGAGTGCTGTATCCTATATAGCCAGCGCTAAGACAAGAGAACAAAGGGATATTGAATAGAGCTTACCGAGAGAAAGGCATCTAATTCATCACGTTGATCGGGACGAAGCTTCTTTCTCGCCGCATACCGAGTAGTCGCAGCGGCTATACTGCCTATGGAAGGCAACACTTGCTGATGCGTTGTGGGTTCCATATCGTTAGGTGGTGCGTCATCGCCATCTGTTGATGCTGAATCGCCTTCTTGATGTGTTCGCTTCCCGAGCACTGGTTCTGGCAATGGGCTGCTTGACCTCAGCATGGCATCTTCCATGGCTTGTTCAGCAGCGGACAGCAGGATGACAGCCCCCTCCCTGCGCAGTGGACGAAGGGGTGTTTGTGTTTGAGACGACATATTGCCAGTGGGAGCAAGTCAGAGAAGATGTCCTAAGGTTGGGGGACAGAACTGAATATATATAAGATTTCGCGAGTGACTCACAATTTATATATGAATGGGGTTCGCCCATGACTCCAGAGAAGTGTGACTCCAAGTGTCATTGGATGCACAAATGTGGATAAGGATACTGAAACAGGCAATTTCGGCAATCGAGAAATGTTGGACAAATTAGACCAGTTTTATAGGACCTGGAAGTCAACGTGGAGAATAAAACAAACGAGGACTTCAGGGATACCAGCCGTAAAATTGCAGTTTACTTGGAAGGGTCCCAATCTGTGAATAGACGCTGACAGAAGCCGGACATATTGACAAGGAAACAAATTTATTGGATGCGGCGTACAAAATAGGTGATGGCAATAATGATACGAAGAGACAAAACGCTCGGTCCTTGGACCGTCGACGTGTATCAATATACAAATGGTATACCAGAGCGGTTCCAATTACATATTCCTAGGTAAGGTTATTGGTATGAGTGAACACAGGGCAAGAGAGCAAAATGAAAATAAACCAATGATATTACATGCGTTAGACTTTGCCCTTTGACTTCTGCTTGACACCGGTCTGACTTATTACCTCGGAGAGATCCACGTGGGTGTCATTCTCCCCGTTATTATTGTCGGAAGAAAGCCTATGAGAACCAGTGGATTCCTTACGCTTCCGAATAATTGGCGAGCGGTCCATGAGTTCGACAAGTTCCCGTCTTAACTCGCCGCCGAAGAACTGATTCATCGAGTCCACTATGTCGCTCGGAAACCATGCCGGCAAGGTGCAGGGTGTGACGGTATTATGAGAGCCCCGTATAAGGAACAGTGTCGCGTTGTAGCCTCGAAGCAGAGTAAGCAGCTGGGAGCACACTGGGCAGCTTTGTTTTGAGATCCCGATGACAGGCCCAAATTCCTTCTGCAACAAATTAGAAGGTTCAATAAGAAGGTTAAACAAGAATAAAACCCACCTGCGTTTGCGACCAAAATTTTGGGTTAGTCTTCCTAATACATGGGTCGAGAATGCCTGCAAGAACGGACTCGCAATGCACTGCTCCGTTAAAAATTTTCCCGTCGTTCAGGCACTGAAAAAACTGACGGCTGTTGCATAGTAAGCCAAGGTCTGTATCAATAGGGATGAATTTTGGATCGTCCAGGTCAGTGTTGCCCGTGATCTCATTGAGCCTCTCAAGATTAGTCGTAGCACAGCTCATCCAGCCCGGTATATTGGACTTTTGTATTCTTTTGAAGTGTTTGATGGTTGTAGCTACTTCTCCGTTATTCCATGCGTTCCTGGCGTCGTCGGGCGCGGAGAGATATTGGAGAGCTGTGTCGATGAATTGAAGAATCTCCTCGTTGTTCACCTTGCTGTGTGGTTTGCTAGCTTGAGAACGTTCTGGTATAGTGAGAGTGGGAAAGAGTTTTGGGTCGGTGAACAGCTGCCGCCACGGGAGTAGACTAGAGCCAGTGGGTGGAGAGGTCAGCAATTGGATAGATATTTCATCATGAATGAAAAACTGCGAGGTGACGTATTCGATAAGAATGTCGACGGCATCGAAATGGGCTACAGTGAGTTTCACCCAATCAAGATAAGACATCCACAGAGGGACCTCGACACCTGCGACCCTGATGAAAGGATGGACAACTTCGAGTTCATCATCTAATGAATCCAGGACGTCCTCCAGATTTTGAGATTGTTGCTTATCCTGGTTTAGAAGGAGAGCGCTCAGCAAGACCGCAATGGTTTTCAGGTGTGCCTTGAGGCCAGATCCTTGAGCCAGTCTCTGAAGCGCGTATCCATATACAAGGACCTTGTAGATCAATTGGGTGACTTCTTCGGAGGCCAGTGTCGGTTCCTTTTCCTTACGTCGGGTGACCACCAGTGTCTTGAGTAAACTTTGGTATTTCCCCAATATATCGTAGAATACTGCATGGAATTCCGTGCATGTAGCCTCACTGTAGAGCTGGAAGGGACGCTCATCACGGGCTAACTCCGCCTGCTTCCTCAATTCCGGAATGTTCAAGTCGTACATGCTTTCGCCTTTCAATACGTATTCAACGAGGAATGTCTTATCGTTACTGAGCTCTCTGGCCGGCGGTGATGGATCTATGAATTCCTTCTTGAACTTGAAGGCCTTTATCTGGCCCAAGGACTGAATGTACGGTTGTGAAACGTTCTTGTTTAACAATCGAGTATGCATTTTCTGAGAACAAGTAGAGATGACGTAGGGGAGAATCCTGTGGACGAGAGCGGATGGTTGTCTTGCTGCGCTCGCGTCATTGGTTTCTTTCATGGTGAGCAGTTTGGATAAGAGCCATAGGTGCTGGGCCGTTGTCAAGTTGCTCCTGACATTGAGATAGTGAGCATGCGCCGCAATTGAATTATTCGACCGCGCTTACCAGTATTGGGCTGCGTATATCTTAATCTTCTCGTCTTCAGACAAGGGAATGGGCTGCTGTTGAGCGCTGCATTCCTTGATCTTCGCATCTTGATCTAAGTTAATATCGGCCATGGTTTTCGCGTCGCACATAGCGGGTTCCGCAGTTAGGGGGACATCTGGGTCACTGCGCTCGGACCAACGACTGTTCGTGGTGAACGTCCAAACCGGACACTTCCTTGCGGACCCCTTGGATGGAGGAGGTGCGGTGTAATGATTGTCATCAAATGACTGGATGGAAGCAACGACCTTAAGCGTCTTGGGATGAATACGTTGGTTGGTGGCAACGGCGACGACCTGATGCGTCGTAACCGCCACAGTAGCAAACGCATTAGATATCTTGAGCTCGGCGACTTCTGCAGAACGCAACTTTTTGTAACTTTCTTCAGATTGCGTGATTTCGAAGTCCCGATCTTGTATGTTGTGAAGCAATTTCATAATTGTGCGGAAAGCAAGAATATTTCTCGGAAGATCGCCTGATGAAAGGTCGTCGGGGGGGGGGCTAGATGTGTTTTTCTGTGTGCTTGGGCCCTCGGCATAATTCCTGGAACTCTTATCAACCAAGCCCTTCGATCCTTTCTTCGAGTTGATCCACCCTGAGAATCGATTTAAGAGGGGCACCGATTTCACTTTGTGAAGCCGACTGGGCTTGGATTCAGCCATCGGATAACGATTCTAGGAGAGAAATATGTATCAGACACAATAGAAGGGGCGCGGATGGCATACATACATCAGCTCGGATTGTGGGACGGCGGAGACAGGACCAGCGGATGATAGCAACAGTGACGAACTTCGGAGTCCGGTGTGTTACATAATAATCTATTAATATAATATGGGGTATATCTTGCATAACCCCTGAATATTGAATGCTTCGCGGTTCACACCTTACGAGGTTTATTACATCCCAGTTGCGCAACGGAAATGTGGTACGAAGTCTTATTAAGCTGATATAACTTTCTCTTCGTTAAGTCTGTTTAAAATGCGTCTAAAATGCTAAAATGCATAAAATTAATTCGAAAAAAGAAATACTACCACATGAAGATTACGCTGAAATTTACATCTGAGTTTGGGTCTTATGTTTCACCAAGAATTCTTGAGCTCTCAAGCGATTGTTCTCGAAGGCGATTCGAGGATTTTTGAGGTCACGGAAGGTGTTGCGCCATTTTTTCGCTGTCAACGGCTGGAAAATTCCTTTCCGCGCATTGGCAAAGATGTCCTGGAACAGGGCTTCTGCACTTGGCATCCATTCTATCGAGTCGTAAGAGCTGCCCTCGACAGAATGGGGTGGCGGAAACCAGGAGATCTTTGTTGTTTGATCACCAGAGCCTTAAATAAATAGAATCAGAATTATTTGATTTGAAGAAAGATGACACTCACCGGTATACATGATATATGTGCCACAAATTGTCGCGATTTCTTTTTCTGTTAGGTCATCATCGCAATACTCATGTTGCCCATCTTCAGTTTCCACACAGAGTCCGTAGCGACGGTACGTAGCCTCAAGGGAAGGGCCTTCCAGTACTTGATCTGCATCGAGGAATTCGCGGGCAATTCGCCCAATAATCCCACCGCGTAACAAAGCTGCCCGCCCTCGATAACTCTGTAGCATGCTTTTTATATCGAGCAAGGTTGCTTCAAAGTCTTGCGCCGTGAATTTGTAGCCTATTGGACGACACGCCCCAGGTCTGAAAGACTCCTCCAGCGCATGGTGGACTTCACGTGGTAGTTTGAGGAAGGTGCGGAATTGCACACCGTTTTGTATGAGGAGGTGGCCTAATGTTAGAGACGTATATGATCGTTCTACCGATGCCAAGATACGGAGGATATATAGCAAAGCAGCTGCAGAATCCACACCCAAGAACCAACTGGTACTCTGAGAATGTTCAAGCCAGAAGATAAACCATTTTCCTCGATGAAAAAAACTTTTCAGACCAATCTGTCTGAGTAGGAAGGAACGACAATTTTCGGAAAGGTCATCAAGGTCCTCTGGAATCGTCTCCTTGCGTGCCAAAGCAGAGAAGAAGGCTCGCAAGGCTAACTTGTCTGAGTGACCTACATGATCATCACCGACATGACCGAGCATGCGGAGGACTTCTGTCCATTGCAGAGCAACGGGTGCATAAATCTTCCCAAGAGGTGGAACGAAGCCAAATTGCCAGTAGACTCGCTCCAGTATACGCATGTCTGATGTCTGACCTGGGGAAGTCTCGAAATCCTTGGTCGAGTCCATATCTTGCGGATCTGGGGACTGCGGGGAGTAGTCCTCAACAGTTGCATTTAAATAAAATGCCTCCGGAATCGTGTCCACATCCTCTTCAGAAATCGGGGTAGGTGCGCTATCAGCGATCGAGGTGGACGCAGACAGCTCAGCAATCGGGGTAGAGGGATGCTCCAAAGATGACGTAGATTCGGACAGCTCAATGATCGGGGTAGAGGCACCCTCAGTAATCGAGGTGGACGCAGATAGCTTAACGATCGGCGTAGAAGGATGCTCCGAAAACGAGGTAGATTCTGCAATTGGGGTAGAGGCACGCTCAGAAATTGAGGTGGATGCACCTAGCTTATCGTTTGAGTCAGACTGGTCAGACGTGCGTTTCTCTCCGGGGGTGGAGTGGTTTTCGGGTGGATCTGACTCGGTATCGGATTGTACGAGATCGTCGTACGGTTTTCTTTTTTGCAGGTCGAACTCTTCGAAAAAGTCCCAATCCCCGTTACGGGCATAAAATTTAGTCTGCGCCTTGCTATATGTTTCAAACAGTGTGCTATAATCGCGCTTGGGCTGCAACGTACGACCATAGACATACCCACCCCCCGTAGTCAGTACCTTAGACCACAAATACATTCTGCAGTTTTTGGTAGGGGGATTCTTCTCTCGTTGAAGGCGAACTTGTTTGTCTTTACTTGATTCTGAGGGAAGCATTTCTTCCTCTCGCGCCGCGCGTTTTTCAAAGAATTTGGTCCAGTCGTTGTGAAGTGATGTGTTCGCCCCATCGAATGTATCCCTGTCGACCATTCCTTCTGTGAGGGTGACCTGACCAGCTTTTATCTGAGATTGGATATCCTCCTCACGTTCAATGAGGATAGCTTTCAACTCATTGAGATATCCTTCACGCTTTGCAGCAGTATCCAGTTGCTGGTAAATACTTTCAGGAACGCGGTTCACCTCGTTGGTCAGAAGCTGTGTTATGATAGATGGGCTGCGCCGCGTATCCAGTAAGGTCCGACCTTTATTTACATGTTCCTTCGAGGACAAGGCGCCATATCCGTTAATGACAACAAGAATCAAAGGCAGTCGTGGCTCCGCGAAGAGCTGAGTGAGTGCTTCTTGCAGCTTTTCTCGTGGTGGAATAAGTTTCCGAAGAAACCAATCCGCGTTCATGTAGTCCTCGGTGTGTCTAGTCAACGGGTACCAGCAGGGAATATGATGCGCTAGAAACCACTGCACAGGAGGCTGATCCTTGTCATTGGTCTTGAGATTTAGTATCACACCGCTACGGACAGTGCGTTGGTCGAAGGTGCCAGCTGTGGACATTGACAGCCCATCCAGAAATGGTGCTTGAAATTGTTTTTCGGCGAGGTGCTGGTACCAGCACGGTAACGGTCCAGTGACCGGTTTGAGGTATTCCGGTCTCGTTGTTTGGGCAATAAGATAAGACAGAAATCCCATCCATATCACAAACCATTTACGGCAGATGTTGATACATTTGTCCGCATCACTCCGGGATTTATGCATGGCGTCCAGGCCAAACGACGAGGGCAGAGGCGGGAGATTTCCAGGAATGTGAAAGAAGGCACGGAGATTGTTGGCCATACGTTGTAATCGTTGTTCACATTGGTACCACTGCATCGAATCTTCGCATTCCACTTGAAATCGCTGTTCACTGACTGTAGCGCCTGAAGGAAGTTTGCTCATTTTTACAGTTTCACGAACGCGAGGTTTCCACGAGAGGGTCTGGAATGGGAGGGATAGGAAAGATGGAGATAGTGGGACAAATGAAAGCCATCCGTGACTCCAATCCCACCACACAGGTTGAAAAAATTGGATATCAGGAGGGGAGGGATTGTTATGGGCATGGAATGGACTGATGTGCGCCAATGACTCATTCGGAATGAAGACCGTACGCTGCGAATTGGGCGAACAGAATATGGTACCATGGTGCAAAATCACTCGCCCCTGCGACCAATCGACTGGCGGTTCCTGGTTGAACGGCATCTAGAATGCAAAGGTAGGTCATTGATTCACCCAAAAAAATACTTGAACGTTACCTGCACTCATCTACTCCTTCAGATGTTCCGTCGCGAGTGCTGATAATCGACTTCAAGTGAAGAACTGGGTCGACACGACACAATTCTCCAGCACGATGATATGAGGAAAAATCACAGCTGAACCAAAGCTGAACAGCACGTTGATATCTTGTGTTCGGGAGGAGCAGTGCCGGGAGCTGAGTTGTCACACAACCCAATTCAACAGCATGCATGAGAAGGAAGGTGCAGTCAAGAGTTGAGACAAGGCACGACTCAGCAGTACGAGTAGCGGGATTGAGACAGGATCGACACACGACACTGGCTCAGACTGAGTGGTGGTGGTTAAGAGATCAGATTTGATCAGGCTGCAAATAAAAGAACATACATTAAGCTTCCTCCCATGCACATACCGCGTATAGCTGCAATGACAAGCTCACACACAACTGCAGAGTGTACATTGGAGCGCAGTGCAGAGTGTACAATGGAGCACTCTTAGAAGTTTGTAAAATTCAACGTTCAAGTATCTAAATATGTTTTACTTTAAGTTCATATTTGCGTCTATAAATAACAGACTGTGTTTCCCGGCTCCGTGCCAAACTGTTTGATATGGCACGAATTTTCAAAGCGTGCAAGATTGCGTCGACGTACATTCCGGACATTATCATTCTCTGTTATTGGGCTTGCCGAAAAGGTCATGTCCACTAGATAGTTTCAGCTGGGGTGGTGTCCAGTAAAGGGGCAGGTATAATATATATGACAACGAATCGCAGGAGCGGGCGTCTTGACGGAAGGGAGAGTTTTCGCTAGTTTATAACGAGGCTCGTTGTATCCAACGATGTGATTCCATCGCATATAGAGGTCAAATATGTTCTGCCAAACGATGAACGATCGATACATGGATTGGGCCGACACACGACACAATCCAGAAAACATGTGCGATATTCGAGCGAGAGTCCAAAAAACAGGCAGCCTAGCATAGGAAACCCGATGAGATGAGTATCAAGCGAGCTGCGACAGACACTCGACGCAGCCCATCCAAGCCTGAGGTGACAGAGACACTGAAGAGCCTGCTCAAGTCCGAGTCGGAAGGAAGTGTCGTGAATTTCGGGCGGAGTTTTTCGGAGATTCAAACGTACTTGGGAACATCTTGATCTTGCACTGATCAGTAAAAAATGGAGATATGGATAAGCACGAATAACGTCTTATAAGGTCTCCGTAATACAAGTAATCGGCTACCTTAGGAATAATTTTAACATAACCTTACAACAGTGGATATAACGGGATTATGGCGCTATGCCAATTTCTGTAATTGCTGCCATATTGATATATTTATCCTATATCATGGTATTTTTTGGGAAACTCCGTGAACAGATTGTAGTTCTCGTAAGACATTTCCAATGTAATCTCTCGAATTCAGTAAGGCAGAAGCTTACAGTTATGCTGCCGGTCTGAGAGAGTAAGATCATTTGAAGAAATATTATAGATGGATTTTAACCTTTACAGTTTCTTTTAAGCTTGGTAGCTACAAGCCAGTACGCCGGGAGCTTACAATTATTCTGTCAGTCTGAGAGAGTAAGATCATTTGAAAAAATATTAAAGCTGAATTTTAACCATTACACTTTCTTTTAAGTGTGGTAGCTGCAAGTCATGCGCTCACGCCAAGACTTGCTGCGAACCACAGTCACCATGTATCAGCTCTGCTGACAACTTATCGCTTATTGGATCTGGAACTGCTGCATGACAATTTACGTTGTCCTCCCGCATTGCCAAGCCCTCCATCACATCCAAACCAAATAACTCCCCAGATGGTCGATAAGGTCAAGGTCAAGGAGCGTTGGAAGAATTTGAACAATTGGCAGGATCTACTCATCAAGTTCAGGGATTGCTATAAAGGGGCCTCCCTGGGAGAAGAGAACCTTACCACTATCAAAGGTTCAGCATACCGCGGGTCCCTCGCCCATCTTGAAGGTCTAGCAGAGTTGCATTCTAACCAGAAGTTCACCAGCCTGGTTCAAAACTTTCGTGGTGCAGCTCTTCACTGGACCATGTTGCACGAAACAGCACATCTTGGTACAGATAGGCTTCCAGCCATGCCTCAAAGCCTTTCAGGCATTGTTGATCCAGATATTATTCGGCAGCTGAACACAAGATATAAACTGCACACTCAACAAAAGATGGACGCCTATCTTCGACAACACACGCAGGGCGAGTTAGTGTTGCCCTTGCACCTGTCTTTGATGATCAGCCCTTGTTTCTTGTTAATGCCGATAAACTTGGTAAAGAGCAAGTTCCCTCATCAAGCAATGTTTCAGGTGAGTGTCTCAAATTCTCTCAGCACGTACCACCTAAAGTGTTCTATAGTTATCATGCGCTCTGGGAAACCAGAAACCAGAAATTCTTCTCAGAGTTGAGAAGGAAATTTGGAAAGCATTTGCGAGTATTTGACAGGATTCCAGCATGCCAGTCATCATGGATGCACTCCAAAACCTTGTTGAATCAAATGCCATCCTACAAGCTCTGAGTATATTGCCAACGGATCCTGCATTCTCATTCTTTCGATGTAAGCGGTCACATAATATCTTATTACACATGCTAAATTAGTGATGTGCGGGCTCAGGCTTGGCCTGAAAGCCCCGGCTTGGGCTTCAAAGCCCGGGCTTAGGCCTACCAATATTGTGAGCCGGGCCTGAAGCCCTAAGGAAGGCCTGGCCCGGCCAGGCTTGGGCTTAAGCCCGGGCTTTGGTCACGTGTATGACA
>JAEKIV010000850.1:0-11635 GCA_016801325.1 Hypholoma fasciculare
GTGCGGCAATAATTATATCAATTAAATTCTTCAAACTGCAACAAGTATGCGCGGATAATAAATGTGCAAACGGGCACCCATAGCATTGAGCCTTCAGCTTCAACCTTCAACCTTCAAGCTTCAAAGCTTCAGGCGTCATGCTCAAAAAATGATTGCTGTGTCACTATTCCGACATAGTTTATTGGAGCATATTCCGGGAGAGAGAAAGAGTCACTAGTAATTCCAAGAAGATGTTTCTTGATAGGTATGCTAGATAGTATCGGTACTACGCTCTGAGCTGCACGAGCACATATTGAGTATATGCTCGCATGTTACATAATCGAAAAAATTGGAATTCCGCTTCAAATAAATAAACGATCCAGATATCCACCTTCGAATCAACGCGACTAATCCCTGCTTTTGACTTCGGCCCTGTATCATAAGTATCATTCGTGGTTGAGCGCCAGTGCTCTCTTCCTTCCATCTAGCCGGCTATTTGAGTAACATGAAGCAACTTCCAAGGCATCCCGATTCCACACTCCGCTCGGTCCGCGCACTTGTCGGATGGTCGAGATTGTGGCAGGGGCCGTGTGAGCCCGTACCAGTGCTTTTAAACGTTACCAGTCATGAACTGCTCCATGAGCTTACCCACATCTTTCCTCCGGTAATTTATCCTACCTTGAACGCTCACACGCGCTCATTGGCGGTGTAGAGACGTAAATGGTCTCCACTATGTCCAGATCGCACTGGAAAGTCGGTAGAAAGTGTGTATTTATTCGAAATAAAATGGATTTTAATTTGAAATATTGGTGAGCATCTTTTTTCTCTTCTTTTATATTGAAAAAACTTTTTTTTGAATGCTATACGGTTAGAGGACTGTTGTGTCCCAATAACCGGCGTGTCAATGCAAATGCCTTTCTCTCCTACATTTCCTCCGGTGAAGCTCGCCATTTCTCGGCTAATTTGCGGCAATAAAAACGGCACCTTACCCGGGCTCTCCCTCCTACACGTGACTACTGAGGGGACTGTGGCAGAGACATAAATCCCGTTATAAATACTGTCATGCTTCATCGATACGTTCAAAGACATTGTCTGATATCGATCTCCTTCACCCTTCCTGCTAGTACAACTAGAAATTTCCGCAGAAATCTTAGCTACAAACGCGTCATGAACCTCGTGAACCCCCGCGACGAACGAGGATACATACCCATCGCCGACCATGGCTTGTATGTTGACTCTTTGGGTTGGCTTTGAGGTTTCTTAATGTCGGTACTGCCAACAGGATTGGAAACCTGCGAACTGCTGCTCTGGTCAGCATCGACGGATCCAGTGAGTGTTTGCAGAGGTCTGACATGACAATCATGACGAGCGCTTGTTTCGCTAGTTGAAAGCTACTGCGTGCCTAATTTCGATTCGCCATCGGTGTTCGCGCGAATTTTGGACAAAGATAAGGGCGGACATTTCTCCATTATGCCGACGGTCCCATTCTCGACGAAACAGAATTATCTTGCTAGTTCAAATGTACGTGGGCGGACCAGAGTCGGTATGACGCACCGGGTGTAACTATTATCTAGGTCCTCCAAACAAAATTCATGAACGAGAAAGGAGTTGTCAGCGTTACAGGTCAGTATAGTATAGTGTAACTGTAAGCTTGTAAATACTTAACACAAATGCGTTACCTACAGACTATCTCCCCCGTCCCCGGAAAGATAGTCCATCCTCATCTGCCTCGAATAAACCTCTCCTCCCTTGGCTCATCCGGCGCATCGAGTGCATCCGCGGGTCCATCCCAATTCAAGTACAATGCGCTCCAGCATTCAACTATGCGCTAGCTTCTCACGAAACCACGATCATCGACGACGACAGCTTGCCCAGTACTATCAGCCAGAACAAGGCCGTTTTCGTCACACCGGATCTCACGCTGGACCTGCGCTACGTTGTTGAGAACACGAACCCGGGAGGAGATGGTGCACTACCGGAGGTCGGGCTCGAATTCCTTGACCTTTCGATAAAGGGTCATAAGGGCCTCGCCGTGCAAAGTAATATCCGCCTTGAAGAGGGACAGTGTGTCACATTCATCTTGCGAACACCTCCCGCGCGTGGAACAGCCATCGTTCCTGTTCAGAATAATGTCACCACTGAGCGAATTATTGCAGGAACGGAGACGAAGGAGTGGCGTGTTGCAACTGACAACGTTCCTCGCGCCATGGACGATCCATTACTGACGAAGGAATTGTTGGCCGCCCTTTTACATGTGCGTTGCAACGAAACCGTACGCATACTTCACGTCCTCATTTCAATCTTAAGGCAACAAATCGGTATTGGTACGAGTGGGTATCGCAGTCAACATACAAGGGATCTTGGAAGGAGGCGGTCATGCGCAGTGCCCTTGCGCTCAAGCTTTTAGTGTATGAGCCTACAGGTATATCTCGGTTTAAATGTTGTGACTTATTTTGCTCAATGTAGTATCACAGGTGCCGTAGTTGCCAGCCCGACATTCAGTCTCCCGGAGTACATCGGCGGCATTCGCAATTGGTATTTCATACAACTTATGTCCTTCCTCTTCCGTTTCTAATTTTACTGTTCATTTCCTCCCTCAGGGATTATCGGTAACATCTGAAGCACTTCCAACAACAACTGCTAATCGCCGCCCCAGGTTTTCGTGGATTCGCGACTCTTCGTTTACACTCTACGCGCTGATTCGACTGGGCTTCACGGAGGAAGCAAACAGTGGGTAGACTTGTTGGTTGTTATGCCACGCTGACCATATCTTCACAGCTTACCTCGAGTTTATTTTCGAGCGGTTGAGAAACAAGAACGCAGACGGAAGCCTACAAATCATGTATACTATTCACGGTAAGCGTTTAATTTATCGCCCTCCGGTACGCGCCGGTTAATACGCCTCCCAAACCAGGTGGTAAGGAAATAGACGAAATTGAACTCGGCCATTTAGACGGACACAAGGGGTCGAGACCCGTTCGAATTGGAAACGGAGCCGCAGATCACATTCAATTAGTGGGCCATATCTACCTTATCGAACTCATAAACGTTGTCTAACTGCTTCTGCCCAGGACATATACGGTGAATTGTGAGATGATTTTGGTCTATCTTACCCAGCTTGTACTCACGAGTACCAGGATGGATTGTATATACCTCGGCCAGAAGGTGCGTGCTTGTTCTCCCGTCCGTGGGGTTGGGCGATGCTCACAGAACAGCCTCGGTAGTTCGGGAAACCTCTTGTAATTATTTTTCTCTAAGTCTGTGATTGGTGACAAGTGTTGACCGTTTGTTATTGTGATGCACTAGAGTTATGACGATTGGTTAGTATTCTAGTGAACTTCGAGGATTTTCAACAGCATGATGCTGAATGCTTGACCCCCAGGAAACTTGTTCGCGAACTGTACGTCATACCGAATTTATGGGTGGATCGTTATTCATTTTTTCTGTGCCTTTAGCGTTGATTGTACGTTCACCAATATACCCGTTACCTCGAGACATATTCATGAATCTATTGTATGCTCAGATGTTGTATCCATTCATAAAAACCCGGATCTGTACGTTTTAATCTGCCTCGTACAGCATTTTCGTCCACTATCTAATGACTTACAGATCTATTTGGTGCGCTTTGGGAGAACAACTGCAAGTAATCTTTCTTATAATTCAATAGGGAGGTTCGGGGGGAAATGAAGAATTTTACTGTATGTTTTGTGCTTCCTCGTCGAATCGAACTTACGTAGTCATCTGCTTTAGTATTCCAAGGTGAGCTATTGCAATTGCGAAAGAGATAGCACTTCGAATCAAAGCCACATTGGTAGGTTATGCTATGGTACGTTTCTCTTAGTGTTCATGCTTCTAGAAAAAAAGATATTGAGGAGGTTCGATAGGGTCGCAATTGATCGTGGACTGCGCCTCGCAGACAAGCGATCATTCCCCTGCCCTAATCGCACTGTTTGGCTCGCTGCTCGAGATGGCCTTTACGAGGAGATAATGGAGAAGGCATGGAACGAAGAACACAAGTGGTTCGGGCAGAGCTACGAGGACAATGAAGTACTAGACTCCGCTGTTCTCATTATGCCGCTGGTGTTCTTCATGCATGCGGTGATTAATTCATTTTACGTTCTGCAACGCCACTCTGATCATCGCCGGTTAGTCCGATCCGAGGTTCGTAAGCACTCTCAATCAGATCATGAAGACACCGGAGAAGGGGGGGTTGACGTCCAACGTACGTTCTCCATGGCCGGTTTTCGCGCACGTTCCGACTGACGTCTGCGCTGCAGAATTTGGTTTATCGGTATGACGTAAAAAAGTCTGATGATGGCGTTGGCGGCGAAGAGGGGACGTTCTGTCTGTGCACGCTATGGTGCGTCTGCAGTCTGCTTCTGGAACGAATGAACAACGATCTGATGCGACGTACATTGTGGCAATAGGTGCATCGAAGCCCTCACACGCGCTGGGGAGATCGATAGGCGACTCCTTCCCAAAGCTGTAAACATGTTTGAGGCAAGTGGAGCTCATCGCTATTCATCGTAGTCATCGAAAGACGTGTTGAGCGGCATTCTCGAACTTAAACAGGACTTCCTGCTCTATCTGAACCACGTTGGGCTTTGCACGGAGGAGATCTCAGACGCAGGCGAAGGGTAAGTATCTCTTTGTGACTATGCGACTAGATGTCGCGTCTGACCTTGTTCTTCTGCTTTTCCAGTCTTGGCAACGCTGTACAGGGATTCACGTACGTTTAACTTACATACCTGAATGTATTTGGCCCGAATACTGACGCTCTGTCACCAGCCATGTCACTCTCATATCCGCCGCATATAACCTGTCGCGAACGCTCGAGAAGCAAATGTAGAAACCCGGATAGACGCTGGTGTGTAAACTCGTATTCAAACATTTGTATTTGTAGTATTCGTCCCCGGAATTATCGCTTCCTGCAATGATATAACTGCTGTCTTCTCTTCGCGGTTGTTATTTTCGAGATGAGACACGGCGTAAACCAAATCTTGGTCTGTTGTGAGCTGATTTCCTGAGTAATTTCTATGAAGAATCTATATCCATTAATTCGCTAATCGTCCGATAGGGAGATATCGTTGACTTATAAGCCTCTCAGTTGTGAATAGAAGGCTTGTGCAAACACTGTTGCTATGAATCCCCCTTCTAACCCACCTACTCCTCTCAGAGAGCTCACTCCTGAGCTCAGAGAATCCGTCAAGAGCCGAGCGGAACAAAACCTCGCAGCTCTCGTCAAGAAACTCTCAGTGTCTGTGTTTTATCACGAATCAGCCCCACTGAAATCCCTGCGCGAAAGCTTAGGAACGCGGGGAATAGGAACGCCCTTGGATGTCGACGAACGTAACATCCTACAGTACTTTTACTCGTCGGTGCCCTTCACAGGATATGACGACTACTACCCATACGTTTCCCGTCTCTTCAAAAAAGAGCCTCAGCCATGCCATGTGATGGATATTTCCAACCTGCTCGCACCCGGCCTCCCCTCGTTCGTCGCGCACAGCTCTGGGACCTCGGGCGCAGGTGCTAAATACTTCTTCAAGTACCCGAACGCGATGTATAAGCCCGTGAGCTGGGAGAGCGCTGAGGCTGGCGCGCGCCTGGGCAATATCAAAATCTGCAACTTCACCTGTCTAAGCCTGCGCGAGCTCGTGCGCGTCTCGGGAGATGGGAACGAAATGGTGCATATCCCAGTGTCTCTCGTGTCTGCCGGAGGGTACCGCACATTCCTTGGAATCTCACCCACAGATGATGCATATTTGATCGACAAGAAAGGTGCGCGCAATCTTGTCGGTTCATGTACTCGGCGTTGACCAGACGCCTACCCATTTCACCAGTATCGTATGTCACGTCACCGTTCGCCGCTTGGCTTCTCCCAGTATACACCGCCAACGTGTACATGAACGCATTTTTCGGCGTTCTGGATGGCTCTGTAGCATTTATGGTGACGACGTTCTCGACTATCTTGTACGACGCGGTGCGGCTCATTGAAGAGCACTGGGAGTCGTGGATAGAAGCGATAGAGAGTGGAAAACTTCCCAATGTCGAGGGGCTTGGAGAGTATCACGTTCATTTGCAGGTTAATTGCACTTCGAAATGCCTGCCTCTATCACTCAATTTACTTCCATAGGCACACCTCAAACCAAACCACGCGCGAGCAGCGGAGCTGCGCTTGATAAAGAAAGGCGAACAAGGATGGCTCAAGCAAGTCTGGCCTGATCTAGCTATTATCAGGGTGACTCTCAGTGGACCTTATTCGATGCCATTTCCCAAGGTAACAATCAAAATTTCCGATGTCGAATACACAGTTAATCATTGTTGGAATAAATCAGCTGCGCCACCACTTTGGACCCTCTGTGAACCTGCAGAGTGTTATATACGCTTCGACGGAGACAGTGGTCGGTTATGGATACGATGCCAACGATACGAATCTTTACCGTCTGGACTCTGATGAACATATCGAACTTTTGGACACTGAGAAAGAATGCGCCATTGAGAATCTGTGTCAGCCGGTAAGTCGAGCTGGTGTATCCCGTACTACCAGGTAATTAGTTGACGTGAGCTTTTTCAGTGGGAAGTCGAACAGGGTAAAAAATATGAAATCGTAGCGACGAACAAGGACGGCCTGTGGCGCTATTTGCTGAGTGATGTGGTTGAAATAGCCGGATTCAGCCCAGTAGACGGGCAGCCGCTCATACGCTACATCGGACGCAAAGAGTAGGTTTATTACTTTTACCTCTTCTTGCTAGTGTTTGACATCACTAGTGTCGCCTTCCGAGTGCACTCGGAATTTGTGAGCCAGTCGTTTCTCCAACAGGCAATTACTTCTGTATCGGGAACTCTCGGCGATATTTCGGAGTTTACCGTTGAACTGGATGAACGTAAGCCCCTGAGAGCCTACGGATTTATTGTGGAGCTGCAAGACGAACTTGGTAAGTTCTGCCCAACTATTTAATGTATTTATTGTCCTAAATAGTTCATTTTCTACAGGGCCTAACGCCGGTTTGGCTCTAGAGCAGCTTAAGCAAGCCATGCTGTGCAATGCTGGGTACAAGAAGTTCTTTGATATAGGCTTTATTGGAAACCCGACCATACGAATTGTCCCTCACGGGACATTCAATGCTTACCGTAGCTGGTCTGTGGGTAAATCTGGTTTCAACCCTACACAAGTCAAAGTCCCATGTGCAACCGTGGATCCGGGAGTTCGACAGTTTTTGGCGGATAGAGTTACCATTGACTTGGAGCTCAAATATGGCAGTGCTTAACCAATATTCTTGCTTAACCAATATTCCTGTAGACGTCTCGGCTTTTATATAGATTAGACACAGCAATGCTCAAACGATAGAAGACATAGTCGGTGTTCGTCGTTTTACGTCTTCGGTCATCCCGCTCCACTTATATCAAAACATATTTGTAATCACTTGAAATCGTTCCATGCATCGCTCAATAGCACTAAGTACTAAGTACTTGCTCTCCTATGCCATTGATGATACAGGCCGTCAAACCTCCGGCCGCATAGATGCGAGTGCATATCTGCGTCACAACTTTGGTCCTGTAAGAAGCAAAATTTCCCATTGATGCATGAACGTTTGAACGCTGAGAAAATAACAAGGCAAATGATTATGCTCGATATGAAATATGACTTATTGATAAATGCTTTTCTTTGTTGAGTCCCCTTGAATCACACTTCAGCGCTTTAGCATTTACAGGCATTGAGCACACTTTATATGAGAAGCCTTCCAGTGCCATACTTTCCTTTACTTCCCAGCTGCTGGATATCAGATGTCCACAGCATGCTCACGTCCAAAATGGGCTACTTTGATCGAACGCCTTTCCAGCCCCGTGACCACCACTTCTTGCTCATCGCCAGGGACGAGGTCCAGTGCGTTATCACTCCAGCGCACAGGCGCGCCTTCTACGGAAAGTACGACGAGCTTCGCCGGCCGCGCAACGCTCAGATTTAGGGTCGTCGTCCCACGCGTCGGGTCCTCTACGACGCGTACCTGTAGACTGGGACTGGGAGGCGAGAGGAAGCGATACGGCTCCGGCCAGTCCGAGAAACGCGCGAGCACACGCCCGGAGATGGCGTCACGCAGGCGTGCGGTGGCAACGACAGTTGCGGATGCGACGCGGCGGGGGTCGCCCACGCTGAGCTCGGTGCGAATGGGACCTGGGCAACGCAGTTGCAAGAGCTCGGTGGACTGGTTCGGGAGAAGTACGACGTCCTGCGAGGTGGATTCCGACCAGTCTGCGTCGAGAAGGTCATGGAACACGATTTCGAGCCGTGCAGCAAGCGGACGCAGGGTGCTATTTGTGCCCCAGATATCGAGGGTGGCATGAGAGGTTTGTATAGCGCCAAATTCGTAGAACTAGGATGAATGTGAGTATGCTACTGTTGCCAATTGGTAGAATGGTCATACTTGACGTGGTCTGTCGTTGTCACGGTTTTTGACGACCTAAAAAATCTGTGCAAATCATGTCTGAGGCGAAAGACTGAAACCTACAGTGCGGAATATCCCAACAGTGATTGGTGCTAATTGGCGCGCAATTGTATAATACACGGGTTTAGGGCGGAGCTGTCATGGTATCAGAGCCCATCTTACGAGATGAGCCTAGAGGCTAGAAAACTCACAAAGTAATCCGCTATGGCCCAAGAGACGACCGGCCAACAGTCGTTCATTTGCCAAACCAGTACGCCAGCGCACTATTTTGATTGTCAGATAAGTTTTATCGGGATCAACGAGTAGGCAGGGAACATACGAATTCACGTCCCCTCCCTCTCCACTCGCGCCGCCACGCCCGATATGCAAAACTAACGGCCTCAGACTGCATGAGTTGCGTGGTGAATACATGGCTGCAATCTGCGTCAACTCATCCGCCGACATGCCACGCGTATACCCGACACAGACGTACCTCTCGAAATCCCCCGTCAGTCGGAAGTTCTCGTTCATCACAATGGCGAAGCGCCGCTCGAAGCTCCCCGCCCGGGTGTGCTGCGCCATCAACGGGGACTGCGAATACATCTGTCCTGAATCCGCCCCCTGCATCCAGTGGGCGATCGTTTCCATCGCAGGCATTCCCGGCATGCCGAACTCACTGTGCCGCAAGCATTGCGATCAGCCACAGATCGCGCATGCACGGGGCGCACATACCTTACAAAACGGCCCCCAAGCCGGTCGTATTCCTGGTACTGCAATTCTTTGCCGCCCCAGATGTTCCACTGGTGCACGTCACCGATCGTCGGGTCACTAGTGTCCCAGCCGGCGCCGCCGTACGGCGAGCCGCGGTGGTATGGGATAGGCGGATCGGTGAGCCGCTCAACGACGTCGGGAAGGACTTGCTCGTATATAATCCGCGCAGGGAGCGCGTCGATGCCTTTCATACGGCAGGCCCCGTCAGTGTCGTGTCCAATTTTTCTGGGAAAAATACACACCACCCCACTGGAGCACTTGCTGGTAGTCCTCGTTGTTTCCGCAGAAGCAGACAATCGAAGGGTGGTGGCGCAGGCGCTTGACGTTGTCTTCGGCCTCCTCCTTCACGCTGGCGACGAATGATTTGTGTGCAGGGTAGACACCACAAGCGAATTGGAAGTCCTGCCAGACAAGTATGCCTAGTTCTGTAGCAAGAGAGTCTCGTCAGCCAGTACGGCCAGCGAGCGTTGCATTGCGTACCATCACAAATATCGTAGAATACGTCGGGTTCGTATATCCCGCCTCCCCATAAACGGACCATATTTTGGTTTCCGTCCCGGAGGAGCGTGAGCCAGTCTCTGTAGCGCTCTTTTGTGATTGTGGTGAGAAAGTTGTCTGCGGGCACCCAGTTCGAACCTTTTACAAAGATATTGGTATTTTTCTTGTCTTATAAAGTTCTGCTCACCTCCCACAAACATTCGTACCCCATTGATTTCAAACAGAAAAGTTGTTCCAGCGCCGTATTGATCTTTCTCGGACAATTCTTCCTGGATAAGTTTGGCCGTGCGGAAACCAATTTGCTTCGACACGTTATCAACGACTTCATCTTCCTGAGAAGCATATGTCAGTCCGCGCGGCAGCCACCTCTAAGAGAGAAGCCAACCGAGGTTAAGAGTGCCACCTCAACGGTGTACATCTTCTGCGCGCCGTATCCAACTGGCCACCACAACTCCACGCCCGCTTCTTGTAAATCGCCCCAGGTAATAAGGGCATCCTGGAGTGCATCGCCTGTACCATCCCATGATGAGACTCCGACGCGCGCGTACTGTACCACGCGACCCCCATCGGCTGGGTCACTTAGCGTCACGCGTAGGGCGACAACGGACGCGTCCCATGATCCAGAGAGCGTTGCCCCGACGCGCAGAGAGGCGGTAAACGCGTTATCGGGGAGGATGGTCACGTATGTAGCAGCGTGAACATCCTTGATGCGGGTATTATAGGTGATTAGTGTGATCGGGCGGTACGGACCGCAGGTTATCAACTCAGGGCCCTTCGGAGAGTATGTTCAGCCACGGTTATTTATGCAGAAGAGTAGGCTGACCCAATCCCAACTGCGTATAAAATAAGTAGAGAACAAACAGGAAAGGCGAAGCCACGTACCGCCAGTCATACTGTGCTTTCCGCACATACACACGGCTCGGATCCCCAAGGTTGGTCGATCCCGCGCGTACCTTGCCGAACTTGGCCTCTTCCGCTTTGGCAAGTCCTTTGGCCGACTTGAAGTGAAGGAGAAGTTCATTGGTCGCTTGAAAAGAACCGGCGGGCACAGGGTATGTGTACGTTCTGAACATGTTGTTCGTCGAAAGGATCTTGACATTGTTCTGAGACGGTAGCTGAGAATGGATCTCTACTTGTCATCATGTCAGGCTGAACATACCAGGTACACGTCGCATATGGTGTCCAACCCTTCAAATACAAGTAGTGCATGTAGATGAGTATGGTTGTGGGCAAATGTGTATTTGTAAAGCCATTCCGCGTCCGCAATCCCTATTTGATTACTGTGATCAGAATATAAGCCAGAAGTGACGAATGCCTTACATTCAACCTGGTGCTCATTAAAACCTATGTATGGATCTGGTATCATTCCGCCTTTCAGAAGCTCGACATGCACCTCCGAAGGCATGCAGTGAGCCTTTGACCATCCTCCCGTGTCGTGGATACTATCGTCCGAGGGTTGTAGCTGTTTCCACGACCAGTTGTCGACATCGTCAAGTTCTCTGTATTGGACAGTCATGTTGAATATGGGGGGTAGTTCCCTGGATGATACTCCATTTTATGCCCCGGAAAATCCAAGGCAAATCAGCCAGTCTTCTTTCTCTCATGTTGGTGGATCTGCTGACTGTGCCACGGTCCGTTATGTCCGACCCTTTAAATAAGTAACGAGATTGTTCAAGTGTTCATTTTTGAGGACGATTTACGAATTTCGTGACGCTTAGAGCAGGTGGGTGTTGATGTCGAAGTTTCCATGAAGTTTGAATATTTGAATATCCACTCGCATGATGAAACCACGCCACAGGATGATGCCGAGAAGCCGAATAGCTTACTCTATCCTGGTGGAGGGCGGAAATGTGAATGAGATAATATGTGCGCGCGCCGAGTGTTGTTATTTCTACTTTACGGACACTTTACTGGACGCTTACCCGTTTACCTACCTTCATTCTATCAACTCACATGATCGT
>JAEKIV010000851.1:0-26217 GCA_016801325.1 Hypholoma fasciculare
GGGTCTGAAGTGGATACAGCACCAGCAAACTGCACTTCCTCCATATCTTCATCCAGAGATGGTACAGACTCCTGATCATCTGTAATAGAAGCAGGAGCTGCAGGAGCAGGTGGAACAATCCACCACTCTGTAGGAGGCTTAGGAGTGCAATCAGAGCGACGAGATGGCTGTATAGTGCCTTTAGGAGGACGAGGAGCACGTGGTGCGCGAGCTGGACCTGGTACAGGTGCTGGAAGCGGCGGACCAGGTGCTGTAACGTGCTGTGGTGCGTTTGGAACAACGTTAGGAACGTTTGGTGTGGGCGCAGGAGGTGCAGCTGGCAGCTGTAATGCAGCTGGAACGTCAACGGGTGCGTGGAGATGCTGTGGTGCAATTTCTCATTCAAATGGTGCTGTTTCAGTCGGAGGAATGAAAGTGTTATCCCCCCTGGAATCTAGTGCATTAGGAATGTTTATCTGACCACCAACCACTGTTAGGTCAACTGGGGACGTCCTGGAGAGGCCAGGGAAGCTCCTTTCATCGAAAATGGCTCTTTCCAAGATGATGAACTTCTTGGTCACTGGATTGTAGAATTGCCAGCCCTTGTAACCAGATGGATATGAGAGGCGGACAGTATATCCCCACCTTTATTGGATGGCATTGGATTACCTAACAATTCCTGGTACACTTTACTATTGATATTACCTGTTGTGTTACCATAACTCATGTCTGAAATCTAGCTACATCTGTCAACAATGAACATGTCTTCAGTCAAGGCCGTATTGTCCTTTCCCATCTCCATAACTGCTTGTTGGTTCAGTTCACATGTGCACTGATGTGTCTCGGAGTTTGGAGCTGCTTGGGTTTTGTCAAGAATAGTGACATCAAGGCTGTCATTTCCCTTCCAGTTGTTGCAGTGAACAAGCTGGCACCCATTCTGGGTCCCAACTAGGATGCTATTTTATGAATACATAGAGTCTATCTACTTATATAGTATGCCTGACATCCAATATCATGTCTGATGCTTACAGTTAGGGATCTTACTAGCAATCTATGTGACCTGTGGATCATGTGACTGACCTGCCCAACCCTCACCCAGGACCCAGGAAAATACCGTATTATGTCAGATACATGTCCACCCGAAAACATTGATTTTTGGCCTTGAAAGTCGGAGAAAAAATTAACAGTGTCCACCCGCCGAGGTCACCTTTTGAGGCTCTAGGTGAGAAATTACTGTCCACCCGAGGATTGCCTGTATGAATATAGGTCGGATACCTGTCCACCCGAAGCCACTGAACCAGTGGCATCAGAGGCACCTTGCTGAGTTGAACCGGTGTCAGCCGGTGTCCGTGAGCCACAAGTTCAGGGCCATCGAAGAGTCAACAATGCAAAATGGACCACTAAAGCCAAATACCTGGCTGTGGAAGAGCTGCACAGTGGAAATCAGTTCGAAGAGCCACTGAGCCACCAGTAGAACATCACTTAGAAGTTATATTCAATGTATTCACAATGTTGGCCTGCCTTATTTTCATTATTTATAATATATAAGAGAGAGATTTAAATTACGTAAAAAATTAAACAAGAATTTGAGGTTAGATAAAATGTCCACCCGTTTTTGAAAAAATTTGAAGGTCAGGTCGTCAATCCACCCGAAATTGGCCCCAAACGGCGAAAAATTGTCCACCCGAAAAATCACCAAAGTGCCATTTTCCATATCTGACCTACCCATCTATTCACCCGGGTCCTCCTCACCCATACCCGCTTATACCTGTACCTGTGTGCAAGGGTAGGGGTTCAAGTGGGTATAGGTGAGGGTTCATCTGCCATACCTGGGGGTTACCCATGATAATCACTATTAATATTGTGGAACTTCAGGCGCTTAACCAACCATGTGCATGCATCCTCGCAAGACACAATGGTGGAGCACCTGCTACCAAGGTGGCTGCTGACAAAGCAGGTGGTCTTGAGAACCATGTTGTTTTTGCAATAAGTGTCAAAGTAATGATCACTTGGAACATCTGGCAAGCCCAAGGTCTGATCAAACAATTTTGCATGAATCTCACTTTTGAGTTGCTGAACAGAAATCTATTTTACTGAAATGCTAGGTCTTGTCAATGCAACCACTGAAATCATTGAGGACATAATCTGGCCAGCTGAAGCATCTCAATCTGACCTTCCTCTCACTGTTCTTGTTTCTTGCACAACCTATAATGGGCCTACCTTGTGGCATACTGACCCTCACCCTGGCTTTCCAAATGGCATTCCAATCATCCCAATCACTCCACTGAAGATGTCTTTTGAAATCAATAGTCAAGCTATGTCTTGGACTCAGTTACCTCTCCAGCTCACTTGGACTGTCACTGTTTACAAGTTGCAAGGCTTGACACTGAAAAAAATTAAGCTTGGCTTGGGAAAACAAGAGTTTTCACCTGGGCTAACATTTGTTGCACTTTCTTGGGTGAAGGGAATTGACAATATCATGCTGCTAGACCAAGTTGACTATTCTAGAGTACAGGCTTTAGGTGGCAAACACATGCAATATTGTCTCAATGATTATGCTTGTAGATATCAGATAAATATCAGATAAGTAACTTGACCTACTTGTATTGAACTACATATGATTATACTTGGATTATATGACAATAAAATAAGTAGTCCATGTACTACGAGTATGTGAAAGTTTTTGTCAAATACATACAGAACAAATATGTACAACTACCACAGCCCTAGGATGGCAAAGTGAGCATTGCCCCCACAGGTGGCAGTTACTTAATATATTACCTTTAAAACACTCTGACTCTCTAACCATATACAGTCAACTTCCTCTTAGGCCATAGCCCTCATAACCCATACCCCCATATACTATACTATTACAACTGTAAGTTCATGTAACATGTAACGGCCAAAAAATCCGAGGGTTTAAAAATCACCTTAAATCAAAATAAAATTTATCAGCTTCCTCGGCAACCAAATTTTTCCAAATTAGTGAACCTACAGTTGTAATGCTACAGTAACCCATACCTTTTTGAGTCCACCAAGTTGGTTCACAGGAAAATGCAGACCATAACCCATAATACCTCAATAACCCATAACCCATAGGTATAGGGGCTAAATTCAGATAGATTTTGCTCTAATAGTCAAAATTTTTCACTGAACTTTTTTCTAAAGAATCTTGGGACATTTCAGCACCTTGGTAACAGCTTGTATACAACAAAATATCATAATTTCATTTATTCATTTATTTCTGACTTATGGAGCTACGCTTACGCTTCCCACAGGGTTTATTACTCCAGTTGGTACTTTTTAGGCTCAAAAAACTCCTCAATCTTGCAGTTATTGTACAAAAAAAGTATATCTTCTGTTGAAGAAAGGTGGTTAGACCCAAGTTAGACCACAAAGCAAAAACTGTTGGCAAGGAGTTTTATATAACATTTTGGCCGACCTCCCTCTAGGTACATACTCCCTCATAACCCATACTTTGGCTGTCCACTGAGAGGTATGGGTTACGAGGGAGTCGACTGTAATACACTGCTGTTAGACAAGCGACGAGATGATGTGTCAGCACCACCGGAGAAAGCTGGCATTGACGCAGTGAGACTGAGGCTTTTACAACATGGAGGACATTTGAGTATTAGAAATTTTGCCAGTTTGGCAATTTGGTGATTCAGCAAATGATCATAGGCCCAAAAATGGAAAGGACAGGCAACAGAAATACTATACAGTATTATGTATACACTCAACTCAAGCTCTCAATTTTTAGGAAACTAGTACTTGACCCGTGCTTTGCATGGGTGCCAGGCATTTGGTGGAATCACATCGTCAAGAGTGATCCTGCGTGTCTGCAATGCTGCATGCATACCACACCAGTAGGTTGCTAGTAGGCATTCTGTTAATATTATGACCATGTGCTTCAAACGCCGCATCAATAACTATTTCCTGTTTGGATGCATGAAGAAAACCCTTTGTTGACCATAGCATAGTCTGGCGCTGCAGCAACAGGTGTGTGTTAGGCAGGTGCACAAAGTGTTGAAACGAGGTAATTGTGATATGTAGAAAACTTCATCATTCATGAATCATGCACCCTGCTAAGCAGAGCAAACCTTCGTCAACTCAACACCTCCGGTTAATCTTAGATAAGGCAGACTGCATTATCATATTTGCCAGTGTACAGCCTGGTCAGCCAAGGCTGGTAGGCGCTCACTCTGCCATGACTGTGTGGTCTGTGCCGTCGGCCCGTCGCATGCGGCCATTGCCTGCTCAGACTTTTATACAACATGCCTCCCCAACTGGTTTGGAGTCTGCCCCCCAGATACTCCATGTACATACTGTGTGAAGCATGGCTCAAAAGTTTGTAAACATTACACAATGCAGTTTTACTTGATAACTCAACCCAGCTGTGTAGTAATTACAGCACTTTTCAACTTCATTTGTCATGGGCATTTTTGGGGGTATTATTCATCTCTACCAATATTTGTGCCTATTGTAAGAGAATTACTACCAACTGAGACTGGGTAGGACCAGGTTCAATTCCAACAGACAGGCTCAAAATGAATGATCAAAGCTCTGGATTGCAAATTGCATATGATACCATGTACAAGTAGACGAGGACTGAGATAAGAATGCATTCAAGTGTACGATAGGGATGGGATGGACAGAAAGCATAACGCATGAAGTGGGTGAGTGAGGATTCAGATGCGAAACGATAAAGAAAAGCGGTAAAAAGCACAAGTCAAGCCAACAGAAAAAAAAAGAAAAGAAAAGAGAGAAAAAGCAGAAATAACACGCATCACCTGCAGCAACGGCGCCTCACCCCTCGCTTACTGCCAATACCCCTGCTGCTGCCGCGGCTGGTACCCATAGAACCCAGGCTCGCTGCCGCCTTGCGGGTACCCCAGATGCGGGCCCTGGCCCTGGTGCTGTCCAGGACCACCACCCACACCTCCCGCACCCGCACCTCCTGCGCCTCCACTGCTGGCGAACCGGTTCCCATAGAACCCTTGCCCCTGTGGTCCTCCGCCCGCCGGGCCCTGCTGTTGGGGCTGGCCGCCCTGGCCGCCAGGGCCCTGCTGTACCGGTGCGCCGCGTCCACCGCCCGCTGCGCCGTCCTTCGCCGCATACGGCTTGTACGCCGCCTCGGGCGACGCGCCTGCACGGCCACCCGCGGGACCCGCGCCACCCGTGCCCTGACCGAGGCCCATGAAGCCCTGCATCCCGCCTTGCACACCGCCGCCCACGCCACCACCATACAGCTGCTTGCCGTACTCGCCCGCGCCCTGCCCGAGGCCAAGGCTATGCGCGCCCTGGTGAGCGTGTGGAGCATGGTGCGCGTAGTCGTCATACACGCCCTGCTGCTGGTACAGCCCCGCGTAGGGATTGCTCTGCGGCTGACCTCCTCCAACACCACCTCCGACACCACCGACACCGACACCACCGACGCCTACACCGCCCGCAGGCGCCTTCGGCGCAGGCCCCGCCCCGCCACCCGGCGCGCCAGGCGGACCCGGCTGGAACATCGTTGGGTACTTGACGAACGGCTGGGGAACGTACCCAGAGGAGTACGGCGAACCGTAATACTGGTTCTGGGGGTACGCGTGCGTGTAGTAGTACGGCAAGGGCGGGGGGTACCCGCCCTGCGGGCCCTGCGCGGCGCCGACGCCGCCGGCCTGCGGGCCGCCCGCGCCTTGCTGTACGCCGCCGCCATGCTGCTGCTGTTGTTGCGCCTGCTGCTGCTGCTGTTGCGCGGCAGCCTGCGCACTGGCGGGCGTCAGCGCGCCCGCAGGTTGTTGTGCGCCGCCTCCCGGGAGGCCCTTGATCTCGTGCTCCCTCCCACCGAACGCCGACGGCTGGCTGTACTGCTCGTAGAAGCCCTACCCTATTCATCAGTACCAGATAACAGACACGCCCAAAGAAAAGCACTCACCCCTCTGCCCGTCTCCGCATAACCATAATCGTTCCCAAATCCGCCCAGATGGCTCTGCGCATGTGCGGTCTGCGCGCCAAGCTGTCCAAACGCGCCGTACGGGCTTTCCTGCTGAGATGCGGGCGGCGTCGGGGTGTGGAAGTACGGCCCTGCGCCCCCGTCCGCCTGGCGGAAATAGCTCGAGTGCACCTGAGCCGCACTCTGTTGTTGCTGCTGCTGTGCAGGCGGAGGCTGCTGCTGCTGCTGTTGTTGTTGTTGTTGTTGAGCAGCAGGATCGATATGCGTCGGCAGCCCATGCTGCGTATACGCATGATGCGCCGCCGCTGCATGGTTTTGTTGCACCTGCTGCGGGAGATGCTGCAAGTGCTGCTGCTGTTGTGCTTGCTGCTGAGCTTGCTGTTGTGCTTGCTGCTGCGCCTGCTGAATATGCGGCGGCTGATGATGCGCTTGCTGATGTGCCGTCGTCGACCCATTATTACTCGCCAATGCCTGTTGCTGTTGAGCATACTGCTGCAGCGGCGAGCTTGCGGGCTGCGAGATCGACGTAGGCAGTGTCGCATGTGACTGGGGCGGCGCGAGCGACTGTGTTTGAGCGGGCGAAGCTGCCTGCTGTGCCTGGAACACCGAAGTCAGCGACGTCGATGTCGCAGGCGCCGTCTGCGGCGGAGGTGGTGGCGGCGCGAGCGGCTCGGGCGCCTTGGGTGACTCTGCTACTGCTGCTGCAGGTTGTGCAACTGTTGGCTCTGGCGCCTCAGGCTCCGACCTGCATCATAAAAGAAACGCAATCAACACTTGCCTTCGTATAAAGGGGTAAAAAACAACACATACGTTGACCCATCCAAACTCAAACTCCCAAACGTCATTCCCACTTTCTCCACCACTCCGCCTCCTCCAACCCCAAATGGCATCGTCACAGGCTGGTCCGGGATCTTATACCGCCCGAGCCTATGCGCATGCACTGCGGCCTGCGCCTTGCCCAGCTTCGGCGACGGCGCCGCGGGCGCCTGCACTATATGCGTATGCGTGTGCACGGGAGCAGGCGCAGACGCGGGAGCGGGCACCGCCGCTGGCACCTCGACGGTGTCCTTGGTCGAGGGGGGTGCCACCTCGAGCACCTCGACGACGATTTCTTCAACAACGGCGGGTGTGGGCTCTGGCTCCGCCTCCGCTGGAATTGGTGCGGATGCAGAAGACGATGGCGGCCAGGGCTCCGCCGCGACCGCATCGGCCTTCGCGGGAGGCTCGTCCCACGTGGGGGGCTCGGCGGTGGTCGGCGCCTCCCAGCCGTTCTGCAGCACTTCGACCGGCGCCTCGAGCTCCAGCGCTTGTGCCGGTTGCTGGGGGGGTTGCTGCGCCTGTTGTTGCGCTTGTGCTTGTACTTGTTGTGTGTGTTGTTGTTGGGGCAGTTGTTGGGGCGGGTGTGATTGCTGCGTCGGGGCTGGGGCAGGGGCGGCAGGCGGGGGAGGTGCGGGCTTCTCGTGAGGGCTGTGCACACAACACGACGCAACATGCCATCATCAGCAAAAAAAATTTAAAGGATAATTCGACAGACGCACCGTGCGATTTGAGCCCAGGACATCTTCGACGTCGCAGGCTTTGCAGCAGGGGCCTTCCCCGCATGCACATGTGCTACACCATTAGGCTCCTGGGGAGCAGGGGCCGGAGCGGGGGCGATCGTCGTCGGCGCCACAGCAGGTACGGCAGGGATCTCCTCCGTCCAAGCAGTCGCCGGCGTAGCCTCCGCAATCTGCTCTTCCTTATGCTCACCGCCGCCATTGACCACATGCCCATTTCCAACTGCCCTCGGCACCCCTCCGCGTCCTCTCCCCGCCGCGCCGCCGCGTCCAGGCCCACCCCCGCGTCCCCCGCGGCCGCCACGTGCGCCGCGGTCAGCACCGCGTTGGTTAGAAGAGTGGGCCGACGAGGTCTTGGTGCTGCTCTGCGCGGCGGCAGCAGGTGCCTTTTTGTCCTTTTTGCGCGAGACCTCGCCCCAGGGCTCGACGGTGCCTGTATGTGGGGTGGGCTTTTAGCGAGCAGCGAAGAAGGGGAAAGGAAGGGGGGGACAAACCATCGCTTATCTTCGTCGCCGCGAGCTGGACATCGCCATTCACTTCGTTGAGGAGCACGAGGAGGTCTGTACGCCAACCATCAGCGACGCGGTCTGTGTCGTGCGGAGCTTGGACAAGAACGAAGGAGTACGTACCATCGTTGGGCCACGCAGGGAAGAGCTCCTGCAGCGTGCGCGCCTCGGCGCGGAAGCGCGGCGCATCTGGTGCGCCGTTCGTGTGCTGTGCGCGTATCGCGTGTTTGTACGAGGACATGGATGGGTGGGTGGTGGTAGCGGTCGTATGCAGAAGGTTCTGCTTGCACAGCATGCATTTTGCTGCCACCTAACACCCCGACCGGCGGACTCTCAATTTTTCAACACCGTGCGAAACAATCGGGTAAAAATGGTAAAAATAACTAACAATCGCTCTAGATCTCATTCATTCATTCATTCGCAACAGACAGGCACACGGGCTGTGCTACACTACACCGCTTGTATGTAGCAAGTACGATTCGAGATTGCGGAGAAGATTTAAAGCACCGAAAAGCCAAGGAAAGCACCCATACCCGCAGCGACGACAAGTAGGCCCCGTACCAGAGCAGCGACGAAGGGCCGGGCGGCCGTCCCACCCCAGCGGGAGGACGAGCGCGCTCTGCGCGGCAGGATGCGTAATAGACTATTTATTCCCATCAACAACGGTCAAAATAGTGCTACAAGCAGCGAAGAGAGAAGAAGTGTGCACCGCCGACTCGGAGGACGTTTGACTCCGCAAGGGGGCTGGACGATTTAGACGTGCTTCCCAGTCATCTTCTGAGAAGGAACCTCGCATCGCACAATCCGCCGCGGCGTGCGCTGGCGACTCTGCGTGTCTCTGAAACGCGGCCACTGTCGCCCCCGTCCTCAACTCCGTCGAAACGTGCATGTTCGGCGACCTCATCAAGACAACGGGACGCCTGCCGAGCGCGCGACACGAGTAAATCAGAAAAAACAAAGATTCGGAAGCAGGTAGGGAGCCTGGCCGCTAAAAAAAATAGGTACCAGCAGAAACCGGACCTCAAGTTCACCGTCGACTAATCGACGCACACGCGCTTGGAGTTGCTTACCAGGAAGTCTACTTTATCATTAGTAGAGTATTATTCAAGCGAAATAGAGAACAAGACAAATGACTGTACTTTAAACTTCAGCATCCACAACTGCACTCAGTATAAGTAAATATGAGGACAAAACCCATCATACGACGTTTAATCGACCGTAAACGTAGAAAACCAAAGTATAACGAGCGAGAAGCGGCGCGCTGCGTTCGCGATTCAGGAAGAGGCGCGGGAATCATGACTTCGCCGATTTTCACGAACCGCTCAAATACACCTCTGCTGTCTCCTCTTTCAACTCACCGTCTTCTCTCACAAATCTGCAGCGGGATAGATGTCTACTTTAACACTCCATTTTCCTTTTACTTTCCCTCTCCAGGCTCATCCCCTTAGCTGTTTTACCCAATCCTCATCCAAAAAACAGCTGTTGCACAATGAGTGTTCTCCATCATGATCACTTACTGTCACGACACTCTCCTTACCGATCCCTTTATGGACTTTAGATTTCCGTATATAGATGACCTCGTCGGTCACCCTCCTCGTCGATCACCTATATAAGTGGCCTTACATATAGTCGGTAGCCACTTTCGACCTTGTTAGCCTACCTCCTACATCTTCTCTCCCTCTCCCTTTCTCCTTCCTCATAGGTCTTCCCCTGACACTTACTCTATCATAAAAAAATACCCAGATCCCTGAATCCATATACAAAAAAAAGGGTAGGTTCCCTCCGCCCACGTATACAATTCATCAATGCCGTACAACAAGAGCAATCAAACATTTGTTACCACCCCCAGGGCCCAGTGTCAAGTAGAACTCTAGATACAAAAAAAAAAACAGAGCAAGTATCCTCGCCCCAGACAGTCAGCAATGTCGTAAATAAGCACAGAGCAGGAACGACCAAACGTTCCTTACCCCCCAGTGTGCAGCGTCCCGCCACCTCGCACCCCCTTCCCACAATAATTTCCGAGTGCAACAAGCATAAGTCCTCCTAGACCACCTCACCACACACGCACCTACCTTCCATCATTAACTCTCCCGATGCTTGCTCTCTCACCCTATCCCATTCATCATTTTCCCGCCAGAGTCACTTCAAACACCGAATCTCAAAATCACGTCCACAACATACATACTATGGCAATCCGTTTGCACAAATATTCACACACGCACACACACCATCACTGACAACCTCAAATCATACAATCCCCGGCCTCCCGTTCAATTTCAGCTATCATAGGTACCTGAACTTTGTATATAGTGTTCATAAAATAAATATTTCCAAAAAAATCGGGCTCATTCAAGGCATATTTTCAAGTTGCTTTAGCCGACGATTAGCCGACGGTGTGTGTGCGCGTGTGGTATGTGTGTGCGCGCACACAACACACTTGAAAGGTCTTCATTGTACAGCTTTACCTGCTTATATAGAACTGTCTAATATAAGCTTAGAACTTTTAAGAGGTCTATTTCATGCTCTGAGGCCACAATTTGAAGGCTATGAAATACATTTACTTTACCATAAATGTAGTGGAGACTGAAAGTAAACTTCAATACAGCAAAAGTGAACGGAATTTTGAGTTCCCCAATCTTAATTTCACCATTTCAGTATCGTTCAATGGCGTTTATTAAAACTTTGTTATTCTAGACTTGACCCATGGAGTCTATATACATGAACTTCTACTTAAATGATACCGAGGAGCACTGTAGGAGGGATATTAGGCCGCGGCACGAGAGGTGTGCGCGCGAATTGATGGTGTGTGTGCGTGTGTGAATATTTGTGCAAACGGATTGCCATAACATACAACCCCAACAAACATACACCCAACCGATCTGCAAATACATACATTCCATCATTCATAGAAACAAAACAAAACGAAGAATCCTCCAATGCCGTAAGAGAAAACCTCATCCAACCCATGTGCTAGCGCATGCCAAAATTTCTTCACCTGCTGCGAATTCATTATTGTACCTGCATGTCCCGTCGAGCATGGGCGTACTTATACGCCGCAGAATAAATCGCAGTTGGCCCGAACAACGAAAATCAATCGTAGCAGCGTCGGTGTAGTCTCCTCTCAGCGAGTCGTTCAGGGAATCGAAAAGTTTCCAGGCGGCAACAGACACGCTCGGATGAGTATATCAAGATGAGCTCCATCTATATCGCTTATTCTAGCCCATACATACTCACCCCAAGCTCAACAGCATTGTGACTGTCCCAGGTCTCATGTACATCTCACCAGCAAAATACCCAAGCAACGTACTAAACTCTCTAAGTTCCCCACAGCTTCACGTCCAGCAGTCTAGACAACGAACAATAAATAGGGTCTCCACAATCCCTACAACGCAATCGCTCTCCAATTCACAGCAGATCATCGCTATACACATATATTGCTATGCTGTGCTTACCACACCTTCACCCTTGCTTCCATACTCATGCCCCCGTCCACCCACCCCAATTCCAGCCTACTCCAGGTTGGAGAGAATGTACAACGCCGACAAGCCAAGGAACGCGCCGATGCCCACAACCACAACCGTCGGGCCCGTCGAGAGCACCGCCACGAACGGGCCGTCCCACCCGGGTGGTACGACGAGTGCACTCTGGGCTGTGGTTAGGGGCATGTTGTTCGCTGCGCACGCCGATGCATAGGCTAAAACAGAGCAGTTGAACAAAAACAAGGAAACGGGTAGGGGAAAAGGAAAAAAGAACGCACCGCCGACGAGGACGTTGCTCCCCGCAAGCGGACTGGGAGATTTCTCATTCGTGTTGATAAGGTCGTTGAACATGCACGTCTCTGTGCTGAAGAAGGAGTTGACGGCCGACGAGCCGCAGAGGCAGGACGGGTCGCCGTTGCACGCGGTGAAGAGGGTGGTGGTCTCGGTGAGGTTCGCGGCGCACTGCATGTGTAAATAAATATATGGTTAGAATAATATATTCGTATTCTGTGTGAAAGGGGGGAGCAGGGGAATGGAGGAGGGGAATGGATGGATGGAGGGGGGCACGCACGGCAGTGGCCACCGGACTCGCAGGGATATTGAGGATCTCGAGGGCCGTCATGTTGACGTTGTTGAAAGTGACATTGAACTGGGCCACAGCTGGGGTGGACATGGATGAGCTCCCATCCACACGCAACGCAACATACGAACGCACCTTGGGAAGCAAAGAGCGCGACGAAGATAAGGGCGAACATATCTGTCTACCAGAGACGAAAGAATTAGAAGAACAAGGAAAGCGAGGGAAGGAAGGGAAGGAAAGAATGCTCAGTCCGTCGCCGGGGCCAGTGTTATATCAGCGCATCATGACAACAGTGGCAGATCATCGACATCGGCGGTCACCACCCCATCACGTGCCAACACGACAACAAGCCCCAACAAGTGGGAGCGTTCGTTGATCCCTCTCTCCTCCCGCTACCATGGCCGTCTACTCCGGCGCCCTCCAGCCCAAGAAAAAATCAGAACTCCAAGAAATCGCCGCTGCGCTCCGCCTAAGCGAGCTCGGCACCAAGGATGAATTACAGGCGCGCATCAAGCGCCACCTCGATGCGCACCAGGACGTTCTCGAGGACGACCCCACCTTTGCGGGCCTCCTCGGGCGCAGGAAGCGCAGCGCCCAGCCCTCGTGCGTCTCCTCACCCCTCTAAAAATCCATCTCTAACTCGCACGCAGCGGCCGCTTCGCCCCAGATGAGAAACCGCGCTCCGCCCGGCGCAGCGTAACCGCGCTCGACCCCGTCGCGGAGGCGACGCCCGTCCGAGACCGAGACATGCACGACATCTCCACCTTCCTCAAGGCGCCCTTCTCGCCTGTCGTCACGCCCCGCGCCCCCGCCGACCCTGTCACGCCGAGCAGCCTCCCGCCGCTGCCCCCAAGCAGCCCCGCGAAGAGCATCGCCGCCGCGCTCCCCGTCGTCGCCGCCGCTGCCGCCACCTCCGCCTCTGCGTCCCAAGCGCGCCTCAGACACACGCTCAGCACCGCCCTCGCCTCCCTGCGCGCCGTAAGCCCCTCCCCTCTCCTATCCACCCACACTGACCAAACCCCCAGTTCCTCTCGAGCTCAACACACCTCTGGCTCCTCACCGCCACCTTCGAGGTGCTCTACCTCCTGGGCATAGTCATCCCCTGGGCCTCGCTCCACCTGTCCCTCGGCCCGCTGGCCCTCTCCCTCCCCTATCCACCGCTCGCCGCCCTTCGTGCCCCCGCGCTCTACGCCGTCCTCCTGCACTGGGCCCTCCCCACACTCGTCCTCCCCTTCGTCCTCGGCACGCTCATCTCGTTCAACCCCTCGCTCGCCCCTGGCCCCGTCACCTCCACCGGACCACCCTCATCCAACTCCCCCGCCCCCCCTTCCACTCCCCTCCCCCCACTTGACCCCCTAACAGCATCCATCACCCGCCTGGCCCTCGCCCTCGCCTACCCCTATCCCGCGCTCTCCACCCGCGCGGGAATCGCACCCCTCGACGTCCTCGGCGCACACTGGCGCGTCCTCGCCTCCTCCGTCGGGCTCGCTTTCGCCTTCGCCGAGGCCATCCTCGGCACCCCGCACGCCGCCGCGCGCTCCCTCGCCCATCAACAGCGCCGTCTCCTCCTTTCCGTCCATGAGGACGAAGAAGAGGACGCAAACGCCCGTGCCCTCACCCCCGTGCGTCACGCTCTGATGCCCGCGCCCTCTTACGAGGACGGGGACGAAGTCGATTAGCCCTGTTTCATAATGAATAATAAAGATCTGTCCCGTCCCCGCTCCAAAGCCCCCCCTCCCGCTTCGAAGACCCGCCCCTTCCCGCTCTCCCGCTTTCGCTGTGTCCGTGTGTGTGTTAACGTTATATATGCGCCCGTATCTACCTACCCTTACGAACTCACGCCTTTCCCCCGCCTCCGAGTCTTGCTTTCTCCTTTACCTTCCCTTCCCTTCCTCCCGTTTCCTCCTTTTCCTCTCCCCCGCTTTCTCCTATTTCCTCTTCTCTCGCTATTTACTTTCCTTTTCTCCTTTTGATTTTTGCCTCTTGTTTATTCCTTTCCCTTCCCTTGCTCCGCCTTGGTTTCGCCTCCCCTGATGGATGACTCTAATGCAAAGTGTACACCATGTATCACCAACACGATATGTCCGCGCACGCGCGGGCGTTGTACGCTACGTTATCTTACAAGTACAAGTATTTCATCCCATGAGTACTGAGTACTGGACATTTGCATGACTTGGAACGCTCGTGCGCCGTGCGCCGTGCTCCGTGCGTACTCTTTCCCTCATCATCATCAAACACGCCATCCGTGATCCAGCGCACGCGCGCACGCCTCGCAGATACAGAGGCCCGGGGGCCCGCCTCATCCTGCAAGACTTATATGTAACGTATCCGGGAGTTGACCCGCCGCCGTCCAGTCCACATCAACAGTCTGCTGGTGTGCACAAGACGACATGTCGCTCATATTCAATAAATGTGACACTATTAGAACCAAGCGGCTTTACAGCTCCGCAGCCGGCGAGATACTGCTGTTGGAGGCAAATACATGGCCCACTCCAGTTGACATTTCTGATATTCGTATCTGTCATGTTTCTATTATTCCTTTTAATTGACATTCAGGCTTCTTCATTCGCATCGCATTCTATGATCTTGTGCTCTTTCCATATGTACCAATAGGGATTCACTAATAATATTTGCATAATATTAATGTCGATATATCAATGAACAAGTCTAGATTCTCCGGATCCCAGCGCTCTGCTGAGCTAACCAGCATTCAAACTGCTTCTACACATTAAATAATCGAAGCCCTAAATTTTCTAAAAGAATAGTCATATGTATGTGGCACAAGGAGCGGAGACGCTCAGCGGACTTTGCCGCCGTACTGATCGCCGTACAATCGGCACCCAACTGACCGCAGCGTCCAATAGTAGCCCTGTACTGGACGATATGAAGCTATCGAGGTTGGGCGCCCGCCCTACATAGAACCAGCTCCGCCAATCCGCGGTATTCGCCCTTGCTCGGCGTCTTGCCCATTGCAAGCTGGTGTCTGGCCATAAGTACGCGGGCATTTAATTGCGGTGGTGTCGTCGCAACGACGACGCGTGCGCACGCAGTGCATGAGGTGGAGAATGTAAATTATCCAGGACTGCATAGATCCTCAGATGTATTCCTGGACAGGCGCGACAAAGGCGCTCTTACGTTGGCGCAAGACTCGACTCAAACAGAATCTCGCCGGCCGGGAGAACACAGGAGCGCGCAGAAACAGAGCGATGCGGGCGTTGCCGCAAGTCGGCGGAATTATCGACCGCCATTGGCATCCTTATATTCGACAGTTGCCTCTGAATTTTTGAGAAAACCGTGCAGGGCTGATGCTCGGAAACCGTCGAACGTCGTGCCGAAATGATTGTACAAGGTGGACGCTGGAAGTTGCGTGGGGGCGTAGCGCCGGTAGCATCAGCTGTCAGCGACTCCTCAAAGGCAATTTTCTCATGCAGAGCAGCTGTAAATAAAGATAAGCTTTAGGCAATAAAAATAAACACTTTCGACCGTACTTGGCTTCGCAACCGGGCCATTCAAACGCGAAGAGGACGCGGCGGACGCGAGAATCCCCAGCCTTCCTCTCTTCATATATTTAGGGAAAGATCCAGATCGCGCAATAGCCAGCCGCCGCTCCGGCGCGTTCAGAGGCGCTATAGGTAGTGACGGAACATAATGATCAATAGATATTAATACTAATTAATCGCCTCTCATTCAAACAATTCATTCGCGCATACCCAATTATGTCACAGGCGTGAATTGCGAAGCGCCTCGAGGTTTGAACAAATCATAAAATTAATTATTGCACACTATAAAGCTGTCGCAGTTTCCCCCCAAGTCTGTACACTCGCCAGCAAACTTGCATGCTATCGCAATACCTTCCTCCATCAATATCCTCCTGCCTCTCTTACGATGTGGTCTTGGGCAGGCTCCTCTTCACAGAACTATCAATCACCTATTATTGTCTCAGATAGCGGGGATCTCAGCGCAATTCCGCAAAGGCTACGCTCACAGCCAAGTAACGATGTCTCTGGACAACCGTCCTTGGTAAAAACCCTTTGATACGTCGCTTGAAAAGCACATTCACAATGTCTTATCTCAGGCCCACGCATTTTCAAACCAGCAAAAGCTGTACAAGGATTACAGGCCTGACCCCTCAATCAACGACGCGCCGAACGCTGTAAGCGTCCCCACTCAGGCTAAATATCCTCTCCATGCTTAATTATATCTCCTTTTAATAGACCAGCATGACTCCAGCACACAACGCTTCTCAGAGCCCATTTTTCAGCGGCGACATCTCATATGACTATGTAAATAATCACAGTCAATCCACATAACTTTATTGTCTAACGTGAATCTTTAGAACGGCGAACTCTTTAGTATCCAGTCTATGGACATGGGTGAAAATAAACCCACTAATATCTCAGATACTCGGTCGACTATGTTTAGCTCGGTTTCTCAATTCCCAGCGGAGACTACTTTACACCAAAGCTCAGACGTCCCGCATAGTGAAATGGTCCAGGCTGAACTGCGACGGAAGCATCCCGCAAAGTTTTCCTGTCCTCACATCGGCTGTCAGAAGGATTTCACTACAAAGTATCGACGGAAGAGTAGGCATTCTTTTTGTTCAATCGAATAATGCTGACTTGTGCTCCTCAGCACACTGGAATCGATTCCACGCTGAGCACCAAGAACGCTTCGTATGCCAGGCTGTCGGCTGTCCGTACACTACGACATACAAAACAGACCTCAGCCGCCACCAGAAAAGCAAGCACGCAGCTTAATGAAGATTTCCTGGCTCGTTTTACGCAGCAAAAAGGATATGGGGAGTACTTTGGCTATATGAACCGCGGTTGAGATATTAGGCTGGCACCTAGTCATTATGTTCCGACATGAAGGTAGTTTATTTATTTTAGAATATAGATGAGAAGCTAGCGACTCTCAGCGCCCGTATCTATATCAGAATTCACATCTACATCTCGCGCCACCCAAACGCCACTGCTATGTTTGCTGTATGATGTGTATATAATGAGATTGAGTCGCAGTTGGGATACCGCCGCTGCCATTCACCCAGCGATCCTTTTCTTGTCTCTAATTTTTCGCAAGCTGACGATGCGGCTGATGCTCGACGCCAGCCTTGGACCCTCTTATCCAGGTAGATAGTATCATGGTCCATGGGTCACTAGTTAATGATATGAAAACAGTGATCTACCGATGCTGTAGTGTGGGATTAAATTCTGCAGGCAGCTTGAATGAACCGGGACCGCGCTGCAGCGTTCGCCTCTCCTGCCCCTCTTCCTCATGGCGCCGCCTCTCCGCCCCCCTTTCTCCACCGCCGCCCTACGCGCTCCCTTCCTCGCCACCGCCTGCATACCTCCCGCGCCTTGTTCTTGATCTCCTCTCTGTGCCATGTCGTCGACGCCTCCATAGAATCTTAGACGTCGCGCACTCATTGGTGCGGAACATGACATAGAGGCGCGTCCCCTTCCACCACGCGTGTCCCCTCGACGACGCCGCTCAATATACACAGCGGCTCCACGTATAATCCGCTCCGCGTGTCTTCCCCGTCAATGTACTTGAGAGACATGCACACCGGCGCACCATGATGAACGGCACTAGTACGCCGGTGTTCTGCCCACCAATTAACGTCAACTAACCGTCGCATGCCTCTGGGAACATACACGCATGTAATCTTATACCGTCAGCGTCACCGCGCCTGCTCCGGGGACAACCAGGACCACCGCAACGTACGCGACGTGAGCAGTGTGAGACTATCTTCGCCGCCTCTGCCTCCTGCTACCGAACCGCCACATCGCCTACCCTTGCGCTGTGCACAAGAATCGTCCACCTGGACGTTATCGCCTCCTTCGTCACGCTCGCCTTTGCCTTCACCGAGCCCGTCACCCCCCACGCGCTGCCCGCTCCCTCGCCCACAAAGAAGAAAGCGACAGCCGGAGCTATAATTCATTGGTGTTGAGAAACGACGAAGATCCGGGTCCGTAGTACACAGAATATTTAGTGGGTAGCCAGTGACGCCTGTATAAGCTGAAATATATCTGCACAGAGAAATACATCATATGATTCGTTGTTTATACCAATTATTCCAGATGCATGGTTCAATCCCACAAATTTATATATTTCTTCCAAGGCCATTGAACAGCCGAACATACTGCATAACTCAGCCTAGTGCTTCCCCCCAGCTGCAAGTTGCTCATCGGTGATCCTATGCGACCCACCACCGCACACCCATCCACCGGCAACCCTCTTGTACGCGTAGCCCTCCGGGCACGGCTGCAGCCCGAGCCTCTCCATCGCCTGCTGAATCTGGCCCTGCACAGCCGTATCCGCAGTATCTCCCGGGGCCGAACTCGCCCGCTCTCGCGCAAGCCGAGCGGCCGTTTCTCCATCGCGCCACGCCTTCGCATCCAATCTTTCCTGCCTCTCCTCCTCATGGCGGCGCCTCTCAGCTGCCTTCTCCTCCTCCGCCCTCCGCTCCTCCTCCCTCTCCGCGGCACGCGCCGCCTCGCGCGCCCTGTTCTCCACCTCCTTCCTCTGCCACGTCGCCGACGCCCTGATCGCAAGGTCCCTCAGCGTCTTGGCGTCGCGCACTCATTGACGCGGAACACGACACAGAGACGCGCATCCCGCTCCACCACGCGGGTGTCCGGCTCGACGACGTGGTTGTCGACATAGCGCCCCCACGAATCGCCGGCCCCGCCGACCTTGACCGCTAGCGTGCTCGAGAGGCGCAGCGCCGTCTCATGGCGCACCATAAATGGTGCGGCACCGGTGTCCTGCGCGCCAATCAAAATATCAGTCAACTGCCGCCACGCGCATGCAAAAATTACCAACGCACATCTTTGTACACCGCGAGCGTCTGTGCGCCGGGGCCGGTAACGACCGGAGCCTCCGGTAGCGCGTGCGCCGTGAGCAGCGTGTCCGTCTGGAGCACCGCGCCGTCCGCGTCGTGCGTTGTCGCATAGGCGACCATGTACTCGAGTCGGCGCAGCGTCGGGTTCTCCGCTCCACGCGGGCGCGGGATCTCGATGCAGAGCGCCCACGACCCGGTGCGCGCGGCAAGCGCGAGCGCCTCGCGGGGCGTCGCACTGAACTCCGCATACGTATGGAGGAGTTCTTCTTCCTTGTTGTTGAGCGCCGTGGGGTCGTACGTGCTGAACGGGCCAGCGCCATTGGCGCTTATGACGCTGAATGTGACAGGTATCGCCTGTGCGGTGTCAGAAGCTTTGGAAGAAGCACACACCGGAATAACGGCGAGGGCCGAGGTCGCGCAAACAGGATTTCGGAGACACATAGTGATGTTGCTTCTTCGACAGTGAGGTTCGATATAACACTATTAAAACTGAGGTGCTGCTTCGACTTTAAAGCGACAGGATAAGACGATGTCTCGGTAAATAGAAAGCGCCGTTATCGGGCTGTGTGATCCTGTATTCAATACATGACATCTTGGAAGAGTGGCGGGAGATGGATACCGCGTATCTTCTGTCTAACTTTATCAAGAATAACTATAGGCTTAGTTCAATATAATCCCGGAGACGCTCAAGATTCCCAAGAACATCTGTCATAGCATATTTAAGCCGCAGATTCTGAATGTGATCGGCAATTTAAATTATTAATTATTATCTTTAGAAGTACTTCCAATTGCAATCTGTTCTGGCTTTTCTAAAGTGCCAGCTCAATTGTTGAATACCCGAAGCGATATGTACACTCTCTGACCAAGAATTGATGCAAAGATTTCATGGAGAGTTCAGTGAGAATACAAATATGTCGGACTCCCCTCACAGATTTAGTCTTCCTCATGAGAAGCAGATATAAAAGTGAAAGAAGGGTGAACCACCTAGATATTTTTGATGCTGCCGAACTGTATACGAAGTGCCGGGCGCTTAATGTTAATAGTCGTGAGAATTTCGGAACTGCAGCACTTCAGCGCTTCAGCTTCCGTAATTTCATTTGCTTGAATTACGTTATGCATCCTCTTCGCTGTTCTCTGATTAGCTCCATATCTTCAAGTAAATACAACAGACCACTTTCTGCACGGACGTGGCCAGTGACTGCTTTAACCATGACTTTGTCAACACTCAACAATATATAGCTTCACTCGATATGGGAAGAGAGAACTCGCGGTTGTCGCTCACTTGACAGATGCCTTGAGAAATCCGGGTAAAGCTAGGAAAGTTGCTTATTTATTTGATCTTGAATGTCGTACAGAAATACATTAGCATCACGCTGCGTTCTAGACCTTCAGGACAGTGTATTCCCAATGAACAATGAATCGAGAAGACTAAATCCCTTGTTTATTTTCCACCGGCTGATGAACAGACCCGATGATAAACCACTCTCTCTATTCAATATTGCAATTAAATAATATTTGGGAACGTATACAGCGGAAACTCAGAAACACTGGTCAACTGAAGCAGATTCGTGACGTTGGTTCCATCACGACTCCGCCAGCTACCTCCCAACCCTTCTAGACGATATACTTGCCATTATTACATTGATATCAATCATTTTTGCACACCCGCACAGCAGCCTCTGCTCGAGCGCGCCCATTGGCCCTCACCCAACTCCACAACAAACTTCACAACAATTTCGCCTATCACGTACAATTCATGCGGTTATATCCCTTGCCTACTTCTGAAAAATTATGCCTTGGCGCATGTCAATGCGCGTGGTTGTTCGCACTCGTAGATACGACAGAGTAATCAAATTCAAAGTTACTAATTCTGTCTATTTAAGCCGACTATAAACCGCCGCGGTCAATGGGAAAGTATGCTGCACACCACTGCATACTACTAATATCGCCCCTCTTTCAATTGGCCACAACCACCTTTCGGCCAATCAAGTTACAGGGCTATTAGAACTGAATCTCGACTCTCCGGGTCGGCGGTGGGCGTTGAAACGTTGAAATTTAAATGCTAAACAATTCCAACCGCCACCATTACTCGGTCTGCATCGGGACCCCTGCCTTGAACCAGGTTCTCGTCGGGCTGGCATCCATCCCCAACTGCTTTGGCACCGGTGCGGCCCTGTCCTGTCCAGTCCGACCACGTCCTGAGCACATACTATCCTCTTCCTCAGCCGCGAGGGCGCGGGTGCTTCAACTCCCCGTGTCGTCGCCCGTCAACGCACTTCCCACCTCCGCTGCCGCCCGTCCCGCAGACACCGCCTTCGTACCGGAGGTTGTCGTCGGTGTCCCGCTCGCGTGCGCCACAGTCCTGCTCTGAGCGCACAGCGTGGGTACAGAGGACCATCAACGTCCATCCCTGATAGGCTGATCCGGATTCCGCTGGATTCCGCTCAGCGAACCGGCGTCTCTGCGACGTCATGCGTCACGCGTCACCAGTGCTGGCCGGTCCCCGGAGCATCGAGGTGCTCGGTATTTCGCAGCGTCCACGACTCCACCGTGATTGTCTTGACAGCAGCCGCCCCGCCGCGCTGGTTGGCGCTCTATTGCCACTATCACCTCCATGCATACCACACCCGCGCCAGCCGACCCGCCCATATCCCTGATCACTGTAACCTGTCTCGCTAGCGCCTGTCCGCGCAGGTATCCAGCGCTCGCCGAGACGATCTCCGCCACCCCGCACGCCCGTCGCCGCCGCGCGTTCTCTTGCGGTAAGCAGTGCCGCCTCTTCCTATCCCACGAGGAAGAAGAGGAACACGAGCGCGCCACGCGAGGGAGGCTGCCTAGCGTGGTGCCCAGGCGCTGATGTTCCAACTTTACGGCCGCTCTTTTGATAACAGTAGAAATGAACAAGTATGATCATATCAAAAGCTATTGAAACTGTAGGGCTGGTCGAAAGCTTGTCTGACTTCTTGTTCTCCCTGGCTATCCTCGCTATCCTCGCGGTCTTCTCCTCTTCTTGATCATGATATACCTGCGCTGCTGCTCGCTTCTCTCTCTTCTTCCTCCCTGGCCTGCCTTGCCACCTTCTTCTCTTCTCTGTACTCCTTCACAGCCCTTCTCTCGTCTCTCTCTTCCTCGTCTCTGGCCTGCCTTGCCTTCTGTTGACCGTACAGGTCTATATCATGGCTTGTTACCTATATGTCACATCATGTGTCCTTACTATATCACACTCATTCCGCACACGTACACACCTCAGTTGTTCTCTATCATCTTGAGACACTGAGGTATGTCCGATATATTACTCCTACTGTCGTTATGCTCACACCGTTACATCTGCTAGGTCTTACAGGTTATGGGCCCCGACCCTATAGCAGACAAAACTTACAAATCGCTTATTGCATTCATCCTCGACGGCCTGTTTCTTTCCCGCCATGGCATCAAATCGTCCATCTTCGCGGCAAACGGCATCTCAACGACTTTCTGAAGCTTGAACAATTGAGTCTATGCACCTTACCGACGTGTATGGACGTCGGCCTGGGTCTCGAAATGCAACTGCGCTCGTCTCTCCTGCCGCCCTTACTTCTTCAGTTCTGCATTTGCCTATTCCTTTGGTTTCTGACCTTGATCACTTCGAATTTCAACCAAACGGGCTCTTGCCCCTTGACAATTCAAATCTTCCTCTTTGTGTTCCTATTCCGTCCACTGGCACTGATGTTTCATTCTCGTATGATCATACTGTTCCGGCTCATAGAGTTCCTTTGCCTCCGTCTGTGTTATCTACTCCGATGTCTCGTGGTTCTGGAAGGGTTTCTTCTTTGGCGCGTTTTCATGGGGGTGCTACTTCATTGCATGCTCCTGGTTCTGTTCGCCGTTTTTCTCTTGCACCTCTTCTTCCTTCGATTCCTGATTTTTCTTCTGTTCTTCCGGCCCCTCCATCTGGGCATGCATCGTTCAGGCCTCCCTCGTCTATTTCTCCGCGCATACATTCACATGTCTCGAGTCCTCTCCCTCATTTTTCCAATGCAGACTCTAATTACCCTTCTCGCGTTTCCTCTCCAGTAGCTGTTACTTCTTTCCCAGTATCTGTGGGCTCTCAGGCTATGTCTATCTCAGCCTTTAATCTGCATCCGTTGCCCGGCTCTCTGGCACATGCTCTAGCGACGCTGTTTGTGCATAACTCTAGTTTTCGTCGTTCTCACGCACAATCTGTTCATACTCCTCTTTTCTTGCCCGAGTTGCCTTCTGCGATAATTCCATCTTTGGCTGCTCAGCATTCGGATGATTTGCGTCACCATCACCATTTGCAACCTCCTCTTATTCGCTCGGTCTCCGAGCACTCGTCTCTTCCCAATGTTCATTCTCTTCGTTCTGAGTCTGGTTTGCTGCCTCGTCCTCCCTCGTTTTCTTCTGGTCGGTCTCCTGTGGTGCCTGGGTCTTCTCGCCCAGCTGCTCTTGTCTGTCCTGCTTCTGCGTTCTCTACTCTTTCTGATCGGTCTCGCGCGCCTTCTTTTGTTTCTCCTTCTCCTTCACCCGCGCCTGTTCATCAGTTACCTGTTGCGATACCTTCTTTTTCTGTACCTAATACTAAGTTCATTCCTATTCTTACCGGCAGTGGGGACTGGCACAGCTGGCACACGTGTATTCAGACGGCGGCTATTGCATCTGGTGTTGCGAATCATCTCATTGGCCCAGTAAATCAGGACGACTTGCCTTTTCTCGATCTGCCCTATGATTCTGCTGAGCGCCCGTCCTATCCTCCGCCACGCGTCACGCTCTCCTCGCTCCCTCCTCATGTCGTGGAATGGGACACTTGGTGGCGGAAGGACAGCATTGCCAGGTTTATCCTCACCTCTCGCCTCGGTGATTCTATTGCAAAATCTATCGACATGGGCACGATGTTCAACATTGGTCGCAACCGTACAGCCAGGCATATTTTTGCGGATCTGTTCAAGCTTTATGGGGGTGGCGACTATAGTTTGGCACTGGTGGCAGAGACTCAACTCCGCGCGTTGTACTGTGGCCCCTCTGTCTCTGTTTCGTCTTACGTGAACACATGGCGAGTGAATTTGAACCAGATGGCAAGCGCTGGTCATCCCATGCCCCTTTGACAGGCCATCCAGTTATTCATTGATGGGCTACCTACGGATCAATATGCATACCAGGCTATCCACTTCTCGCTGCAGACCCACGTCAACACCCTTCGTGATGCCCAGCTTCCTGCCCTCGCAGAGATTTTTGAGGATGTTATCATGGCAGAGAACAGCATTGCTTCTCGGGCGGCTCAAGCTCCTCGTACTCGTCCTGCTCCTGCCTCATCTTCTGGTTCTCGTGTGTTGTCCGCTGCGGCTGCCTCAGCGTCTTCGGTGCCCCCAACTACGGTCGCCTCTGTCCGTCTAACTTGTTCCAACTGCAAACGAACGGGTCACGCTGCATCGGATTGCTTTCAGCCAGGTGGTACAATGGAAGGCCGTCGTGATGAGGTTGTTACTCGCCGTGCCCTGCGTCCTCAAGCAAATGTTGCTGTCGCCAATTTGTCTGATGTTGACGTCCCACTGCCTGATGTTACTGCTGCCCCTGACATGGACGATGACTCTCTCGACGTGGTTCAAGAATCCCTTGCTGCCATGTTGATCAACGAGGACCTACCGGATTATGGGCATCTTGCATGCATGGCGGTACCTAAGATCTCGCCACATGACATGGATCCTGTCGTTTTTGCTGCAGCTTCTTCTCGCTACAACTCGGTGCTGGATTCTGGCTGCACCAACCACATTATCTGTGACAAGCGTTTTTTTTGGACGTTGTCTCTTACAGATGTGGTGCCGATGAAGACGGCGAACTGCGGCACTCTCGAGACGCTCGCTCGGGGTGATGTGAAATTCCGGGTCACGCTGGGCTCTAAGTCTTTTATTTGGACACTTCGCGACTGTCTGTATGCGCCCTCCGTTGCGGTGAACCTTATCTCTGTTGGGGCGCTGCAGGATGCTGGATTTGGCATCAACTTCCCGCCTGGTCCTGTGGTTCATGATACTGTGATCACTTTCCCTTCCTCTATATCTGCCCTCCGTGATCTGACTTTCCCTGCACCTCGCATTGGCCGCCTCTCTTTTCTTGTCTGCAATTTTTTGACTCCGCCTCTGCCCCTTGATGCGTTACCTGTGACTGCTTTTGCTACCTTTCCCTCTGCCGCCCTCACTCCTGATCTCTGGCATCGTCGTCTCGGTCATGCTGGAAAGGACGTCACTTGTGTTGTTCTTACTAAGCCTGGTTACGCAACTGGTGTCTCGTTTGTTGGCAAATTCACGGACTCGAAGTGCATTCCTTGTGTTATTGGCAAGGCTCCTCAGGCTCCATATCTCAGCCCGTTGTCTCGCCCTACCAAGCTGCTTGAACTTGTACATGTGGATATTATGGGTCCTTTTCCTGTCCCAAGCCCTCGCCACGGAGTGTATTTGTTTGACATGGTGGATGGCCTGTCTACATGGGTTCGCGTGACGGAGCTACGTCAGAAGAATGGATCCTTCCGTGCCTTTACGCAGACCCAGGCGCTTTGGGAGAAGTCTACTGGGACACAGATCCTTGCCGTTTGTCTCGACGGTGCAAAGGAATTTGTTGAAGGAAAATTGGGTGACTATCTTCGTGATTCGGGCATTCGGGTTCAGCTTACAGCACCTTACGCGCATGCTCAGGCGGGATTTGTTGAACGCCGCAACCGTACGCTGCAGGATGGTGGTCAAGCTCTCAATGCGGATGCTGGTGGTCCTCCTTCCATGATTTTTGATGCGGTTCTTTGCCACGCTTACGTCCGGAACCGCCTTCCGTCTTCGGTGCTGCCTACTGGGGCTACTCCATACAGCTTGATGAACAATGGTGCCCTGCCGGATCTCTCCCACCTTCGTCCTTTTGGTTGCCGTTGCTACCCCTTTGTCCCCCATGAACTTCGGAAGAAAGGTGGCCCTCGTCGCTTTGCCGCTATTTTCATTGGCTATGAGGAGGACCGCGTAGGATGGAAGGTCCGTGATAAGACTGGGAAGTATTGGTTTTCCCGCGACGTTATTTTTAATGAACTTGAATCTGGTTTTTCTGCCCACGCTCCTTCTTTCCCTCCCATCGATGACTCCCTCGCGCTAGGCCCTCAGGACGACATCACCATCCCATACACCCTCCTCCATTCCGACTCTCCTCCTCCTCTCTCTCCCCCTCCTCTCTCTCCCCCTCCTCTCTCTCCCCCTCCTCTCTCTCCTTCCCCAATCTCTCGTTGAGAGGCTTGCTGTCAGGCAAGTCGCGAAATCGAAAACAAAAGAAAACACAAAACCCAGCGGAGTGAGATATCTACTTCGT